>PVKY010006127.1:0-16392 GCA_004027775.1 Bradypus variegatus
TATTAATATCACCACCAGTCTCATAAGAAAAGTCATTAAATACTGGAAAGCTGTCAGGCTCATAGTAGCAGACACAAGTTTTCCAACTTTCTAATTTTTGCTTTAATGCTTGGTTTTTATCATTGACAAATACTAACAGTTGTTCTTCCTGAAGTGACAAG
The DNA here is from genome assembly GCA_004027775.1 of Bradypus variegatus. Taxonomy (NCBI): domain Eukaryota; kingdom Metazoa; phylum Chordata; class Mammalia; order Pilosa; family Bradypodidae; genus Bradypus; species Bradypus variegatus. Next base: position 162 of record PVKY010006127.1, read on the forward strand.
TTTCATGAAAACATATGTCACATACCCAAATCTGAATAACTGTAGTTTGTCTGTCAGTCTTCCTTTCAAGCAAAAATGGTATTGCATGAAAACACTAGTTCAGCTTGCAACTCAAAGAATTACACAAGTGCTTTTCCTCAAGTCAGCCCTCATATTACACTATGCAGAAGTGCTTTAAGAATACTTCACATTTCACTGCACAGAATATTAAAAAGACATATTCTCGAGGGTCAGATTTTAATGTTAATTTTTATTGCTCCATCAAGATTATTCTTAAGTGAAATTGGCACTTCTTTTCCTTTTTTACTGCCAAGTGTTTGATCATGAGGAATACAATGACTACTAAGACAGTTTGGTACCACTGCCTTGACTCACTGAGGGTGCCAGCAATTTCACTCACCACTGCTTTTGCAGCGTCAGTACAAATGTTAATACAATAAATATTGACAAGACAATTCAATGGAGGATAAAAACTAATCTTTTCAACCAATGGTGCTGGAACAAGTGAATATATACAAGCCAAAGAATGAAGTTGAACCCTAACCCATGCCACATACAAAAATTAACTCTAAGAACTAACTATATGAAATACAAAACTCTTAGAAGAAAACATAGGAGTAAATCTTTGTGATCTAGGTTTAGGCAATGGCTTCTTTATGTGACACCAAAAGCATATATGACAAAAGAAAAGTACATAAATTGGACTTCATCAAAATTAAAAAGTGTTGGGCTTCATAGAACACAATCAAGAAAGTGGAAAGATAACTGACAATGGGAGAAAATATCTGCAAATCATATCTACAATAAGGAATAGTATCCATGATATATAAAGATCCCTTACAATTCAATATTAAAAAGACAACCAAATTTAAAATGGACAAAGAATTTGAATAGACATTTCTCCAAAAAGAAACACAAATAGCCCATAAGCACATAAAAGGTGCTCAAAATCATCAATCATTAGGGAAATGCAAATCAAAACCACAATGAGATGGTAATGCATACCCACTAGAATTGCTATAATCATAAAAATGGACAATAAGTATTGGTTATGATGTAGAGAAATTAGAACCCTCAGACATTGCTGTTGGGATTATAAAATGGTACAACCAATTTGGAAAACAGTTTGGCAGTTTCTCAAAAAGTTAGAGCACACAAACATACACAGATAAGCAATAAAATTTAAAACATATGTCTATACAAATACTTGCACAAAATGTTCATAGCAGCATTGTACCTAATAGCTAAAGAATGTAAATACCCTAAATATCCATCAGCTGATGAATGGATGGACAAAATGTGGTATATTCATACAATGGAATATTATTTGGTCATAAAAATGAAGTACCCAGATATGCAAGCTTCAACACGGATGAACTTTAGAAACATTATGCTAAATGAAAGAACACAAAAGACCATATAGTGTTAGATTATGACTCCATTTATATGAAATGTCCGCAATATGCAAATCCACAGAGACAGAAAGTATTTAAATATTGTCAGCAGCTAAGGAGAAGTGAAAACTGGGAACTGGTTTCTAATGGGTACAGGGTTTCTTTTTGAGTTGAAAAGATTGTGGAATTAGACAGTGGTCATCGTTGACTAAAAACCACTGAACTGTTCACTTTAAAAGGGTGAATTTTATGGTTTGTGAATTATACCTCAATAAAGCTGTTATTTTCAAAAAAGGTAAAAAAAAATCTCAGTACTATTATGAAAGAATTTGATCTCATAGATCACTTAAAAGAGTCTTGGGGACCCCCAGCAGGTCTATGGCCCATACTTTGAGAACCTCTGTAAAAGACTATATAATTTACTTATTTATCCTATTTATGGTCTCTTTTTCCAATCACTTGAATCAATGCCCCATAGGGACAAGAATTTTTGTCTGTTTTGTTCACTTCCTATCTCCAGCTTCTAGAACAATCCCTTTCACATAATAGGCAATAAATATTTACTGAATAGATGACTCAAAGATCAATGCCTAGATTACAGTAGGCAGCTATAAATCAGTGAAAAACTACAAACAAGCCAATAGAAAAATGGGCAAAGAATATGAAAAGACAATTATATAAGAAGAAATACAAATGGAAAAACAAATTTAAAAACAAAGATGTCAACTTCACTGGTTATCAGGGAAAAACAAATTTAAAAATGAGATAACATTTTACATCCATTAGATAGGGAATCATTAAGCTTGGTCTTACTAACAAAATAATGGGAAAATTTCTATACATTGCTAATAAGAGAGTATCTACCTTGGAAAGCAATTCTATAATACCTAGCAAAGTTGAAGATAATCCTGTACATCTATTTCTAGATACTTCTGTTAGAGAAACAAATGTACAAATATGTTCCTTGTACCTCTATTTATGAAAGCAAAACTTCTCAGAGAAGTAAATAATTTCATATAATGGAATACCATATAGTAGTTAAAATGAATAAATAAAGTTAAAATGAATAAACTAAAGCTATATATAACAACTTACATACCCATACAATGCCATATCAATTGCATATTTTTATTATATTATTTTAACAACAAAGATTATAGTCAAAGTTTAAAAACAAGCATGAAAACGGTATACAGAACTAAAACAAACAAATACAGCAAAATTTCCATACCTGTTAATTCTGGGTGTTGAATTCATGGGTATCTCATTACATTACTTTATGTACTGTTTTGCATGTTCAAAATAGTTTAAAATAAGAGTAAAAAAAAACTGATACATCAAATTGTTTGGTCATGGGTTATCTTTTGTCTGGGAATAATTTTTCTTTCTTTCTGATTTTTCAACTTCCCAACTTTTTCTATAAATGATCATACATTTTTTCTCTGACAGTGAAAAAATAAACCGAAACAAAACTTCAAAATATCATAAATTCAGAAGGAACTTTAGGAATATATTGGCAAAACTTCAGGATACAGTAGACACTATTAAGTCAGACCGCAACCCAAAGCTATAAAAGGAATGATGAAAAGATTGAGGTGTATATATATAGTGTAAAATTCCTGTACCGAAAAGAGTATCACATGAATAAACAAAGATTTTTTAAAAAACTGACATGTAATATAGACAAAAGATTAGTATCCTATACAGAAAAAGTTTCACATCACTAGTGAGGGAATACAAATTTTAAAAATTATGATTCCTTTTTCATCCACTGAATTAGTAAATAATGTGAATGAATGATTATATCCAGAACAAGAGAGGGTTTGGGGAATGAGCCCTCACAGGTTACAGGTGGAGGAACAAATAGTCACAATACTTATGTCACATAATCTTACAATATCTATTAAATCTTCAAATCTCCACAACTTTGATACAGAAATCCCACTTTTGGTAATCTCTCCTAGTGTATATAAGGATGTATGCACCAAGATGTTTCCTGCAGCATTGTTTGTACTGGCAAAAACTACAAAACAATGCTGATAGAAATCACAACTGACCTAAATAGACATAAGCCATTTTCAAAGATCTGAAGACTCAATATTGTTAAGATGTCAGTTGTCCCAAAATTCATCTATAGATTCAACACAATCTCAGCACACTTTCTGATACCTATTGAAAAACTGATTCTAAATTTTATGTAGAAATTTAAAGGAACAGAATAGGAAAAAAAAAATCTGCAACAGAACAAAGCTGGAGGACTTACACTACCTAATTTCAAAACTTATAAAGCTACAGTACTCAAGACACTATGGTATTGGCATAGAAACATTATTCTATAGAATGAGAAAATTCAGAAATGAGATCCACACATTACACACACAGAAGGCCAAGCGGTTTTTTGAGAAAGGTGCCAAAGAGATTCAATGGAGACGGATAATCTTTTCAACAAATGATACTGTAACAATTGGATACACTTCACCAAAGAAGATATGTGGACAGCAAATTAGCACAAGAAAAAGCACTGTCATTACAGAAGTGCAAATTAAATGACACCAAGGTAATAGTACACACCCATTAGAATGGACCACAATTAAAAAGATGACCACATCACACTTAGCAAAGGGCTTGCTGTAAACGAAATTTCATAGACTGCAGATGGCACTGTAAAATGATAGAATAACTTTGGGAAAATAATTTGGCAGTCTTAAAAAGTTAAATATGCACCTTCCATATGACCCAGTCAATCCACTCCTAGTTATTTACCAAAGAGAAGTCAAAGCATGCGTCTGTAAAAGATTTGTAGTAGAATAGTCACAGCAGCTTTATTTGTAATAGTCAAAAATTGGAAATGACCAAATGTCCATCAACAGGAGAAACAAACTGTTGTATAACCATATAATGGAACATTACTCATCAATAAAAAGGAACCAATATTGGTAGACATCCCAACATGGATGAATCTCAAAATAATTATGCTAAGTTAAAGAAGTTATGCTGGGAGAGAAAGAGACCGAGGGCAAGGTGACAGAGGGAGAGAATGAGTATGACATAAACATACTGTATGATTCCTTTTATATAAAAATCTAGAAAATGCAAATTAATTCACAGTAACAGAAATCAGACCAGTGGCTGCCTATAGAGGTTGGATGGGATGGGATGGGATGGGGCAGGAGGAAACTTTCGGGGATGCTGGGCATGTGCATTATCTCAAATGTAGTGGTTTCATGCTTATGTACTTTCACTGAAGGTTATCAAATTGTACATTTTAAGTATACGCAGTTTGCTGTACCTTAATTATACCTCAATATAGCTGTAAACACACACACACACCTTAAATGTCTATTCAAAAGTGGAATAGCAGAATAAATTATAGAGTAGCTATTCTTTGTAATTACTACTAAAAAACAATAAGTTAAATCTATTTTATTGGCTCTGATGACTAGATTTAAGGAATCCTGTTAAAAGCATGTTTGAGATTATCTAATTCAACCTGTATGGTCAATTTATTTAAACAACCTAATTATATGAACCCTAGAATAGAGACTGAGATCTTGTTATTCTTACAGGTTAATGTAATACCCCAATACATCCAAGAGTATTTTGGGCAGAAAATAAATATTTGCAAAGTCCCCTTGAGGGGCTGGGGAAAAATATGGAAATATTAAACTTCCCCACCTGGAGAATTCTTAGTATTCTCACAAGCCATTAGGGAATCCCAGTTTAAAGAGTCAAGCCCTCAATCTTGGGGCTTGCTCTTATAAAACTTATTCCTGCAAAGGAGAAATAAGCCTACTTATAAATATGCCTGAGAGTTACCCACAGAGAAACCTCTTTTGTTGTTCATAAGTGGCCTTTCTCCCAGCCAACTCCGCAGGTAAACTCACTACCTGGGATATGACTCCCAGGGATGAGCCTGGCCCTGGTATCATGGGATTGAGAAAGCTTTCTGGACCAAAGCAGGGGAAAGAAATGAAACAAAATAAAGTTTCAGTGACTAAGCGATTTCAAATCTAGTCAAGAGGTCATTCTGGAGGTTATTCGTATGCATTATATACATTGAAATAGCTAAATATGTTGAATGGTATCCATTACACTTGATTCTTGATGACGATTGTATAACTATTTAGCTTTTCTCATGGGACCATGTGATTGCTAAAACCTTGTGAGGAACATTCCCTTTAACTGGTGTATGGGCAGATGAGCAATAAAGACAAAAATATACACATAATAGGGGAGGATAAGGGGTATGGTATGTTTGATGTGATCTTTTTTTATTTTTATTTATTTATTTTCTTTATTTTGGAATAATAAAAATCTTCTAAAGACGACTGTGGCAATGGATGCACAACTATACGATGATCCTTGTATACTTTGGATGGATTATATGGCGTGTGAATATATTGCAATAAAATTGCCTTAAAAAAAGAGTGTGTGGAAGGAGATGAGAGCAATGTATACGGAATACTAAACTATATCCTACATATGTACACGACTGTGTTCGCATGCAAATGGAGGATGGTATGAAGGCTGCACTTTAAACAGATAAATTAGGAGCTAGAACAGGGAGGGGAAGAAAGAAAAGGAAGCCAACACACTGCCAAAGAGCTTGTTTTCCTTTTTTTTTAATACAATAAAGTAAAAAATTACTTTTTGAATGTAAAGTATCAAAACAATTGACTCATCAAATAAACATTTCTTCAGAACAGCAAGCACTTCCATACTAGATTTTCTTAATCTTTTGATCTCCTCAAATAAAAGCAAGCAGGCATCAGGATCGGCCATCTCCGAAAGCGCCTGAGGGAACGCCCTCCCTGACCCTTAACTGTGGTTCCCAGGTGGGCACTAACTGTGGGCTGAGCAAGGGATGCCGTTACCAGGCAACGGGACTGGCAGGAGCTGAAAGGATCCCACCCGAGTCTGCAAAAGGACCTGCCCTTGCTCTTCTGGCGCCAAAGTCACCACAAGGGAAGCAAGAGGGGAAACCAGTATTGCTCAGGGCGGATCTGGGTAGCGTTTGGACTTACCGAGAGCCCTGGCGCCGGTGGGGCAGTTCTTCCCAAAACGCTCAGAACATCTCAGGGCCCAACATGGCGGCAAACCCAAGGCCCGTTCAAGCTCCCTGAAATGCACACAAGGCGCCCACGGGGCGCATGCGCACAGAGTGGAGATGCGCGTGCGTGGAAGGGAGCTCCAGCGGGGCGCGGCAGTCTCCAGCCCCGCGATCCCGCCTTCCCGACAGGCTGAGCCTTGGTGGGCGGGGGAGGGTGTGTCCCGCCGATGCGCTGTGAGTGGGTCACTGCCGCCCTGCTGAGTCACTTATCGCAGGGAAGAGTTTAGGGCTGAATTAGAGCTTTGATCTCGGTTTGTTTATTGGAGGGTTTTGCAGAGGGCATGGTTTGCTGTGTGGTTCTGGCACATTTAGGCAGTCACCCCAATTCTTTGGTTTTGCACGGGGCGCAGAGCACGGGGACTGATCTGCTTGAAGCCTAGAACGGAGACCCAGGAGCCTCCAGGGGCGTTACATTTGGTGGAAGGAATAACCGTTTCTTGGTCACCCGTTAACTGATTTTTATATGTTGTTGGATTTAATTTTTGTGTTTTTGTGTTTTTTTTTAATTAGAGAAGTTGTAGGTATACAGAAGATAATGCAAAAATACGGAGTTCCAATATATACCCCCCCATTATTAACACCTTGCATTAGTGTGGTATGTTTTTTACAATTGATGGAAAAATGTTATTATGATTGTATTGTTACCTATAGTCCATGTTTTACATTAGGGTTCACTGTATTGTACAATCCTATGTTTTGTTTTGTTTTTAAGTTTATTCTAGTAACATATATATAACCTGAAATTTTAATTCTCTATTTAGGAGAAACTTGCACTGGCTGTGTGTTAGAAAGTAGTAATGTATGATGTTAATTTCCTCAAACTAATGGTTGTATTGTGGTTGTGTAGGTTAAAGCCCTTCTTGTACGAAAGAAGACACTGAAGTTTTGGGGATGATTGCACAACATATCAGCAACTTAGGCTCAAATTTTGGATAGTAGCTTATCCTTTCCACTCTTCTTGTAACTTTTCTGTAACTTTGAAATTATTTCAAAAGAAAAAAGTTCATTTTAAAAATTACCAATATACCAAAGCTGAATGTCTGGGAGGAAGGGGTGTAGGAGAGGGGTAAGGGATTCTCGGTAGTGGTGGTGTTGACTGACCTTATTATCGTACTTTATTTTATTTTTACTTTCCCTTTTATCCTTTTTAGTATTCTTTGTTTTCAATTTTTTTTTTGAGTAATGAACATGTGTAAGTGCTAATTGTGGTAACAAATGCACAACTGTATGATGATACTGTGAACAATTGGTTGTATACCGTGGATGACTGTATGATATTTGAATATATCCCTATAAAATTGCAGGGAAAAAATAAACAGAGGGACACAAGTGCTAGAGAGAATGTGGAGAGAGAAATGTACTGCACTGTTGGTGGGGAAGTAGAATGGTGTAGCCTATCTAGAGGACAGTATGGTGGTCCCACAAGAAGTTAGAAATATGGGGGTTTCAAGGTCCTGCAACCTCAGTATGGGGTATTCACTTGGAAGATCAGAGAGCGGGGACATGAATGGACATTTATTCACTGGTGTACATGGTGGCAGTATTCACTATTTGCAATGGACAGAGGTGGCCTAAGAGTGCATACTGGCTGGTGAACAGAATGGTGGGCTGTGGTGTATGCATACAATAGAATATTGAGCGGCTACAAGAAGGAATGAAGCTGTGAGAAACGCCACTAGGTGAATGGATCTTGACTACAGCATTTTGAGTGAACTACGCCAGAAACAAGAGGACAAATATTAGAAGACCTCTCTAATATGGACTAACTAATGTGTAAACTCTGAGAACTGAATCTGAGAGCACAGCTTATCAGGCAAATGCTTACTGTAATGGTCCCTAGATTGTAAGCTCTTACAGCAGTCACATCTATTCTTGAGTTGTAATGGTTATCTCCAAATCGTGAGATACTGAGCAACTTGTGTATAATCTGGTCAGTCTCTGGAACTTTGGGTGTATGTGACACATGACACTCAGAGCTAGAACTTGGCAGCTATGAATGTCAGTATTACCCCATACGGCAACTGTTGAAAGAGCTGAAAAAGAATTCAGACTTTAATTAGAGATATGAATGAAGAGAATCTGATTAGGACTAAGGGAAGTCAGGCCCAAGGGTAAAGGATGATACTGACTGGGTTTTAAAACTACAAATTATGTGTGAGACCAATGGAGGACATGTTTATCTGGTGCAGGATCTATGTTTTCTGTAGTACACTAGATTATTTAACTTGTATGATCAGTTTGTTTGAACATCATAAGGGCAGGGAACGGTGAATGAGAAGCAGGATTTGGTGAGTTTGTACAGGCTGGGGTGAAATCCCAAAACATCCCAGAGTGATATGGGCAGAGAGTGTAAGTGTATTTGTGAGGCGCCCTGAGGAGCTGGGGAGAAATGCGAAAGTGTTGGACTTCCCCACCTGGGCTATTGCTGATTTTCCCACAAACATTGAGAACTGCCAATTTAGAGGGCCGAGCCTTCTATCTGGGGGCTTTCCCGTGTGAAGCTAGTTGCTGCAAGGGAGAAGCTAAGCCCACTTATAACTGTGCCTAGAAGCCCCCCTCCCCCTCCCCACAGACAGCCTCTTTGTTGCTCAGATGGGGCCCCGTCTCTCTCTCTAAGCCCACTCAGCAGGTGAACTCACTGCCCTCCTCTCTACGTGGGACAAGACTCCCAGGGGTGTGAATCCCTCTGGCGATGCAGGAAATGACTCCTGGGGATGAGCCTGGACCCAGCACTGTGGGATTAAGAGGATCTTCTTGACCAAAAGGGGAAAGAGAGATGAAACAAAACAAGGTTCCAGTGGGTGAGCGATTTCAAATGGAGTTGAGAGGTCACTCTGGAGGGTATTCCTATGTGCTATGCAGATATCACCTTTTAGTCTTGAGTGTGTTGGAACGGCTAGAGGGAAATACCTGAAGCTGTCAAACTGCAACCCAGTGACCTTGATTCTTGAAGACGAGTGTATAACTTGTAGATTGCATTGTGTGACTGTGAAAACCTTGTGGCTCACACCCCCTTTATCCAGTGTATGGACAGATGAGTGGAAAAATGGGGACAAAAAAATGGGAAGATTTAGGTGTTCTTTTTTGCTTTTATTTTTATTTTGCATTAAGGAAAAGGTTCAAAAATGGATTCTGGTGGTGAACACACAACTGTATGATGGTGCTGGGACCAATTGTACACTGTGGATGACTGTAGTGTTTGTGAGTATATCTCAGTTAAACTGTAGTAAAAAAAAGTAAATGAACAATTGGGGAAAGAGGGGAATGGATGTTTTGGATGGTCTTTTTCATTTTCTTTTATTTTTTGTTATAATGAAAATGTTCAAAGTTTGTGGTGATGACAGCACAACTATATGATGATACTGTGAACAGCTGATTGTACACTTTGAATGATTGTATATGATTTATCACTATAAAATTGCATAAAAATTACACTAACCTCATAAAATGCACAGCTTTCACTATTTTCTCTATTCTGGGGGTATTTGCCTAACAGAAGAATAAACCATTCCTTGGAAATTTTGGAATTCAACGATAAAGTCATTGGGGCATGAGTATTTGGGGGAAGGGAAAATCGTTGATTTCCTTTTCCATTCTTTCATGCTCACAAATCTGATTAAATTTTCTATTTGTTGCAAAAATTTTGTCATTTTATGTTTTTCTAGCAATTTATCCATTTCTTATTGGTTTTCAAATTTATTAGTATATAGTTTTAATAATACAAGCTGTTCCAGTTTGCTAAAGCTATCTGTTATGCAAAATACCAGGAATGGATTGGCTATTAAAAGAGGATTTATTAAGTTACAGATTTACAGTTCTAAGGCCATAAAAGTGTCCATACTAAGACATCAACAAGAGGATACCTTCACTAAGGAAAGGCTGATGGTGTCCGGAACACCTCTGTCAGCTGGGAAGGCATGTGGCTGGCATCTGCTGGTCCTTTACTCCCGAGATGCATTTTAAAATGGCTTTCTTCAAAATGTCTCTGGGCTTCTGTCTCTCGACTTTTCTCAGCCTCTGTGCATCTTTACTCATTCTCCCAGGGTGTTTCTCTCTTAGCTTCTCTGGGGCAAGTATTGGGCTTCATGTCTTAGCTTAGCATCTCCAAACATCCTTCTCTGCATATCCAAGCATCTCCAAGAATCAGCATCAGCCCTTGAGCTCTCTTTAGTGCTCCAGTGAACTAATGAAGACCCATCCTGAATGGGCGGGGTCCACACCTCCATGGAAATAATTTAATCAAAGGTCCAAAGGTCTCACCCACAGTTGGGTGAGTCACATCTCCATGGAAACACTCATTCAAAAGGTTCCACTCTAATCAAAAGACTAATAAGTCTGCCCCCACAAGATTGCATCCAAGACCATGGTTTTTGTGGAGGACATAATAGAGTCAAACCAGCACACGAACATACTACTTTTAAATTGATGTCTATGGTCATTCCTTCCTTTACTCTGTATTTTAATTTATACCTTCTCATTTTTCTTGAAAAGTCTTTCCAGAAAACTGTCCAAATTATTAATCTTCCCCAAGAACCACCTTTTACATTTGTTAATCTCTGTTGATTTTTCTTGTTGTAATTGTTCTACATTTTCTATTTCTTATATTTGTTCTTTCCTTTTTGTTTTATTACTTATTTTCAACTTCTTCAGTTGAGTGTTTCCTTTGCTTATTTTTATCCTTTTCAGTTTTGTAATAAATGTACATACACTATGAATTCACCTTTAGGTACATCTTTGGTTGTATCCCTTAAGTTTCTATGGCTTAATTTCCTTACTATTCAGATAAAAGTTTTTAAAATTCCAATTGAGATATTCTTGTCACTGATGAGTTAAAGCTACTTTTGTTCAATTTCCAAATATTTCAGTGTGTTCCATCATTTTTTTAATATTCATTTCTAACTTAATTGCATTAATCGCTTTGTGGTCAGAGAATGTGGTCTCTATAATACCAATTACTTGAAATTCACTAACACCCACTTTATTGCCTAGTATGTTGTCATTTGAAAAGTATATTCCATTTGTGCTAGGAAAAAAATGGATTGGGTGCAAGGTTTTTCATATATCTATTAGATCAAGTTTGTTAATCATGTTCAGGTGTTTTATATCCCTACTGATGTTTTTATCAGCTTTATCAGTTACAGAAAGTGGTGATTTTTGTCAACTTCTTGTAAGTCTGCCAAATTTTCCTTTATATATTTTGAAAGTATAAAGTACCAAGAGGCATAGAATTTCTTTGATGAATTTACCATTCAATATGTAATAACCTTCGTGTCCAGAAATTTTTGTCTTAAAGTCTATTTTAGCTGATAATGATTTAGCCATGCCAGTTTTCATTTGGCTGATGTTTTCTTTATCCTTTTACCTACTACTCTTTTATCTCCTTATGTTTTAAAAAGTGTATCTGTTATAAATACCCTGCAACTTATTTGTTTACTCATTTTTTGTTTGTTTACTCCACGTTCTTTTTTATTCAGTCTTAGAAACTTGTATTTACATTGGTCCATTGACTTGATTGTGAATTATGATATTTTGTGATCCATCCCTATCATTTAATTTCATATTTTATGTTTCTGCTGTTTTTTCTAGGTTTCCCCATTAATGCTTTCTTTTGCATTGATTCAATTTTCTGCTCTCATCACACATTCCATTTCCTTCTCTACCACTTGGGAACAGTATTCACTCTGGTACTGTCCTTTTAGTAATTTGTAATTGTTTCAAAAAAAATGTAAATTTTAATTTAAAATGACTCCTATCCATCTCTAATAAATTCTAATAAAAAATTTCTATTAAAAATGTTTCTGAAACTAAGAGATACCAATGTTCAAATTCCAACTTGCCCCAATGTTCTGACTTCGTGTAAGTTACTTAATGAATCTGGCCCTTAGAATGTATATGTTTTTTTAATGGAGATAATATAATACATAACTCATAAGGTGTTGGGAAATGCAGAGAATGGTACTGGCCTCATGACAGGTGCTGTGTAAATGGTAACTATTAATATTGTGGTCATTATTAAAATCTTAATTGCACACAGTGATTGTGATGATTATTTGATTGAGAAGGAATTCTTTTGTCACTTAGATGCTTACATTCACAGGGAATGAGGGTTTTTAAATTTCAGTGTATATACATCTTTTTGCTTATGTGATTAAAGTCTTTCAAGAATAAAAATGCATTACATTAGGATAAAATTTGTGGGTGAAATACAGATTTGAAAAAGAATATCAAAGGCACAATTGTTAAAGAAGAGCCTGTTCATTTTTAAACTTTTTTAATGTAAAATAAAACATCAGTACATGAAACCACTGCAAACAAATGAATAGCTTAATGAATTATCATAAAGTATATATCCTTGAAATCCCTGCTATTGGGAATTGAATCTTGTTCCCCAAGACACATTCATATCTGAGTCTCCATTTCTGTGGGTGTGAACCATTTGTAAACAGGAACTATTGATGATTAGTTAAGGTGTGGCCAAATGGAATCAGGGTGGGTCTTACTCCATATGACTAGAGGCCTTATAAAAAGAAGGAATTCAGACACAGTCAGTGAGCAGAAGCCCAAAGTCAAAAGAAGCCAGAGAGAGAGAGAGATCTCCATGTGACATAGGACAACCATCGCCAAAATACTACCAACCCTGAGAGAAAGCATGGGCTTGCCAACATCTTGACTTTGGACTTCTAGCCACCAAACTGTGAGCCAATAAATTATTGTTTAAGCCAACCCATTGTGTGTTATTTGTTATAGCAGCCTTGGCAAACTAAGACACTTGTCTATATCAAGAAATAGAATTTTGCCACCCATCCCTGAAGCCTTTCCATATGGCCTATTCCAATCCCAACCTTCTCCATTTCCCCAAAAGTAACCATGATCCTGACTTTTACAGTAATCACTTCTTGCCTTTATGCTGTTATCACCCAAGTGCATGGATCATTGCACACTTTATTTTAGTCCTGCCCATTTTTTTTATTTGTTTTGTCTTTTAAATCCCTTTTAGTCTACAAGTTTCCCCTTTATCCCTTTCTTTTCTTTTCAATTTATCAGTTGAAGAGCCTGGGGCATTTAATTTGTATACTCTTGCACAATCTAGATTTTGCTGATTGTACAACCATAGTGCAGGTCAACATTTCTCTGCCTTCTGTTTACCTTCACATTGTCCTGGATCCAGAGGCTCAATCTGGCTCAGGTTAAATCCCTTTGGTAACACTAAGCAATTTGTTCTTTCATCTTAGGAAAATAATGTCTTTTGTTGCTCTTGTTTTGTGATGTCAGTAATGATTGATGCTGAATGTCGGGGTCCGTGCATTCACTGGGCGTTGCAAAATGGTGATACCCTAATTCTCTCATATTCTTTTCATATTTCAGCTGGAATACTTCTCTTTCCTCAACTATTATTTGGTTTCCCAATAGAACCATTCGTATAAAAAGTCAAGTTAAATGCTTTATTGTTTCCCTTTATTTACCAGTTTTCAAGAAAGGAATTGGTTCTCGGTCATCTTCCAAAAGTGACAAATCAGATTTATTTTTAACTATCATGGATTAAACATATGTAATGGGTGTCAACTCACTGTTATTATCCTTACTGAAGCCCAAATTGTCCAGTCTTAGGCCAGTACAAGCCTCTTCAAGCTGGTTTTTGAGTCTTGGTGACATAATCCTACTTGTCTTTGACAGCTTCCTCACCGTCTGATATGACAACATGTTCCGGTTTATCCAGCACATTTCCTGACTCAGACTTGGACTCAGCCATTTCTCCAAGAAGCTCTCCTTTCTTTTTATGGGAAATCGTACTTCAAACCACCTTTGGGATGCCAGAGATACTTATTGCTGCTGAGTTGGTCATTGTTTCTAGGCCTTTTCAGTAAACAGAGCTAGGAACTATAACATAGCATAGTATAGTATGTAGTATTATGTTATATATTATGTATTTTATTTTACTTACTTTATTTTGAAATTCACAAAGTTCCTCCTTCTGTTGTTCCATTCCATTTTCTCCATGACATCAGCTAGCTTTCTAGGATTGTGTAGCTCCGGTTCCATCTCCACTTTTATTCACCACTTGCCCTATTTAGATTGCAGTCCCTGTGTGGAACGTGCTCTGCATGGGCAGTGCTGAGAGCTCAGGAGCTGGTCTGCTCCAGCCACCTTGTATTCGCCCAGACTTCCATTTCAACTGCTGTTCTGAAGCCAGCCTGCTTGCCAGAGAATGCCTATTAGCTCGGGGGTTCTGTTCTCAGCTCTGCCCAACACTGTCCCATTGCTGCTTCTGGTTCCTGCACAGGTGCTGACAACTTATCAGTGTTGTGGCTGTTGGTCTCCACCTGCTTATAATATATGGTTTGTGAGGATAACTTGCCACCTAGTTTTATAGTAAATATTGTCCATAGGTGCTTGGTTTTGTTAGCTGTTGCTCTGTTTTTATGTGGAAATTCCGAGAGTAAAAATCTATGCCACCACCACCATCTCCTTCTCCAATTGTTCCTTCATGGATGATGGTGGGTAGCAAAGTGTTATGGTAGTTACATTTCACTGGTTACATTTTAAAGTGAAGTAGTCATGTTATTTTCAAATGGCAACATTAAATTAAACCAAAAATTACAACCTTCTATTTAGAATTATGACATATTTTAATGGATATGAGAGCAAAAAAGGTTAAGAACTGCTGACCTTAGTTCTACTTTCTCGTAGCAACCTGAAATTTTTCTCTTATGTGTTATATGTAAACATACATTATTTATGTGATTATTCGACGTCTGTTTCTCCTACAACATCAAATGCCATAAGGACAGAGATATAATCCTGAGCCTATTGTGTATCTTTAGTAAATCTTTAAGTGAAAGATTAAATAACAGATAGATTTCGCTGCAGGTGGTATCCCAGTCCTGGGAGTAGACGAGGTGACCCAAGAACATATGTGCGGGGCAGAGAATGGAACTCTGGAAAATAGCAATGGATTGTCAACTGCTTTCAGGGCAGCAGTGGGGCATTTGTCTTTGCAGCTATTCCCCCTTTCCCTTTCCTTTCTCCTCCTAAATGGTAGCATGGTGTTTCACATGTTCAACAAAGTAAAAATGAACCTGCGGCGCCAAACTAAGTCTAAGAAGCCAAGTACATAACTACTGTAAACAGTGTTCTTTTTCAGGGAAACAATTACCTGAGAAAACTAATGTAGCACTAGGCAAGCCAGCTTCATCTCTTCGTGTCTCATTGTCTTCATTGTCTTGTCAGAGAAACAGTATTGCAGTTTCCATAGCCACTTTAGGAAGCTGAGCATGTCCTCTTCAGAGCCTGCCGCTTAAACATGCATTTCCTTTTGTTATCATCCAATTTACTAAATCACTCTAAGTGCCTGCTGGCATCATGACATGTGCTATACTTGTGGGTAAGAATATTTTTCCTCTTGTTTCCATGTCTGCCACACCCTTTCTAGAACCTTAGCCCTAAATAAACTAGCTTTGATGACTTGTTCAGCCTCTCCTCGGCTTGACTTGGATTTCTGTCTTGTCTGCTTTGGAGAAGCCAGCAGGAGGTAGCAGCGCAAACTCGGCTAATGACCGTCTCGCTCGAAATGCCCGTGCATCTGCAGAATCATTCTCTCATTTCTCAGTGTAAGATGTCTCTTCCACTTCAGATGCAATTAAATCTGACCATTTAAAAACTAGTAACACCCAGTGTTAATGAGGATGTGGGAAACAGACACTGTCATATACTTGAAGCAGAAGTGTTA
>PVKY010006128.1:0-16405 GCA_004027775.1 Bradypus variegatus
GAATGTGACTTTATTTGGAAAAATGGTCTTTGCAGATGTAATTAAGTTAAGGATCTGAAGAAGTCATCCTGAATTATCTGGATGGACCCTGAAGCCAATGACAAGTGTTCTTATAAGAGAAAGAAGGGAGAAGACATAGACACAGAGAAGGGGAGATGTTATGAAGACAGGGACAGAGACTGGAGTGATGCAGCCACAAGCCAATAGAAGTCAAGGAATGCTGGGTCACCACCAGAAGCTAGAAGAGGAAAGAACCTTCTCTCCTAGAGCCTCCAGAGGAAGTGCAGCCTGCCACCACCTTGATTTCAGCCCAGTGATACTGATTTCAAACTTCTGTTGACAGAATGAATTTCTGTTGTTTTAAGCCAGCAAGTTTGTGGTAATTTGTATGGCAGTTCCAGGAAACTAATACAAGTGACTTCTATGAGACAGATACTATCTAGACCCTAAGTGTTCAGCAATAGTCAGGAAAGCACAAGGAGAAATAAGGAACTCATTCATCCATTGAAAAAATAATTATTGAATGCTTATACATCAGTGAACAAAATAGACACAATACTTGCTCTCATGAAGCTTACATACCAGTAGGGAGAAAGAGACAGTCAACAATGAACATACTGAAATATGATGAGCATTATGAAAAAAATAAGGAGAAAAGAGTAAGGGGGATTGGAAGTATAGGGTGGAGGTTGCAGATGGGTTGTAATTTGAAACAAGGTAGTCAGCCTTACTGAAAAGGTAACATTTGAGACAAATCTTGAAGGAGGTGAGAGGATTACCGTGTGGATTTCTGTGGGAAGAGTGTTCTGGGAGAGGGAACAGCTAGTGTAAAGGTCCTAAGCTGGAAGCATGCCTATTGTTTATAAGAAAGAGCAAGATGGTTAGAGGCTTCCAGTCAACCAAGATGATGTTTTTCTGGGAATACATACAACTCCAAACCACCAGAGATGCAAATAAGTAAAATCAGAAATGAAAGGGGGGACATTACCACCAACCCAAAACAAATGAAAAGGGTTGTAAGAGGATGCTATGAACAACTGTATACTAACAAATTAGATAACCTGGATGAAATTTATGTGCAGTAGAAACAAACTACCTACATTGACTCAAGAAGAAAGAGAAGATCTCAATAGACCAATAGCAAGTAAAGAGATTAAATCTGTAATCAGAAGTCTCCCAACAAAGAAAATCCCAGTACCAGATGGCTTCACTGGTGTATTTTACCTGGCATTATGAGAAGTATTAACACTAATCCTGTCCAACTTCTTCCAATAAATTGAAGAGGAGGGAACACTCCCTACCCCATTCTCTGAGGCCAACATCACCTTAATACCAAAGCCAGATAAAGACAGTACAAGAAAAGAAAATTTCAGACCAATAGTCCTTATGAATATAGTTGCAAAGATTCTCAAAAAAATACTAGCAAACCAAATCCAACAACACATTAAAAGAATTATACATCGTGATCAAATGGGATTTATTCCAGGTATGTGAAGGTGGTTCAACACAAGAAAAACAGTTGATCTAATAACATCACATTAATAGAATGAAGGAAAAAAACACTTGATCATCTCAATTAATACAGAAAAGGCATTTGACAAAAGTCAGCACCCCTGCTTGATAAAAACACTTAGAACACTAGAGAAAGAAGGTAACTTCCTCAACATGATAAAGGTAATATATGAAACTCCCCCAACTAACATCATACTCAAAGGTGGAAGACTGAAAGCTTTTGTTACTGTTAAAAAACACGGTCCCAGGTGGTCAGGCCCACCTGATCCCACATCAAACAGAGAAACAAGCCTCTTTCTTTGGTGAGAAGGTGAGTTTATTGAAGATGCATCAACAAGGAACAGGAGGAAAGAAAAACCTTTCAAGCCCAGTTCAGAGTGAGAAGAATTATTTGGGCTTTTTTAACCCCAGACAGACAAAGAAATGGCCAGAAACCAGAAGAAAGCAGAAAGGGAAAAAAAGAAAAAAAAAACAGAAGAGAAAGCTGTTGGTCAGCATCTCCTTGATACCTTCAGGTCCTACCCTCATTCAGGCTTGTTTTTCAAGGTACTGACTATGAGACCATATGGTTACATCCCTCATATCTTACTGCAGGCAATGCTGGGAAAGTTCCTGGGAACAGAGAATAAGTTTTGTTGTTGAGATTAGAGCAACAAGGGCTTTTCATGGTTAGAATAACTCAAATCTGCTTGAGTGAAGTGACTTTAATAAACAGTTTTTTTTCCTCTATTGGCTATTGAAGACTATACTAACCATTTTCCAGCTAAAGAATTATGTTGAATATTTTCTACTTATCCAGCTATCACTTTCCTCTAATATTAAGAACAAGACAAGGATGCTCAGTGTCACCACTGTTATTCAGCATTGTACTGGAAATTCTAGCCAGAGTAATCAAGCAAGTGAAAGAAATAAAGGATCTCTAACACATGAAAAGATGTTCATCTTCACCAGCTATTAGATGCAAATCAAGACTACAATGATATATCATCTCACAGCAATAAGCAAGGCTGCCATTAAACAAACAGGGAACTACAAATGCTGGAGAGGATGTGGAGAAATTGAAGCTCTTATTCGTTGCTGGTGGGACTGTATAATGGTACAGCCACTCTGGAGGACAGTTTGGCAGTTTCTCAGAAAACTATGATCTGGCGATTCCACTTCTTGGTTTATACCCAGAAGATTTGAAAGTGACATGAACAGACATTTGTACACTGATATTCGTAGCAGCATTGTTCACAATTGCCAAGAGATGGAAACAATTCAAGTGTCCTTCAACAGAGGAATGGATATAAAAAATGTGGTATATACATATGATGGAATACCATGCAGCAGTAAGAAGCAACAAGGTCTTGAAACATATGGCCACATAGATGAATCTTGAAGATCTAAGACTGAGTGAAATAACTCAGACACAAAAGGGGAGATATTGTATGCCACTTCTATGAACTATCTGAAGAATGTAAAATTGTTTTATTATAAGAATGATAAAAGAATATTATAATAAAAGAATATTGGAGACCTAGTGATAGACAGTAGCTAGTGAGGGGGAATGATAATCTAATATGCTCAGATATGTTAATGATGGTGAATTCAGAGGTGTGGTAATGGATAAGGATGATGATTGTTTATTAAAGGGATTATAAGTATCAGAGCTGTATTGAAGGTAAATAGGAATGAAAGGGGTTGTTTAAGGGCATGTTTCCCACAGATCAGCACCACAAATATAAATAGGTGCTTGCATGATAGACCTCTAAGGTATGACACTAGCACAGAGAGTTGACAAGGGGTACATGGGAAAAATCTACACATTGCATACTAGGAACTGTAATTAATAGGAGTACAATACTAGTATTACACAAATACTAAGGAGAAATAATTAAGAGCTACAAGATCTTTTCCATCATGAGAATTGTCAAAATGCAGAGTGATGAGGATTGTACAACTCAGTGATGATAATGTGAGATGTGGATCGATCATGATGGATATAACATATGCTACATGAACTTAGGAACCCCCTAATTTATAAGTCGATATTGAGGCTTGCTCAGGTGAAACTTATGGCTGTAAAGAAGTGACTGAGCCCACCTGTAATTATGCCTAGGAATCACCTCCAGAGAACCTCTTTTGTTGCTCAAATGTGGACTTTCTCTAAGCCTAACTCTGCAAATAAATTTATCACCCTCCCTGCAACGTGGGACAGGACCCTCAAGATGAATGAGTCTTCCTGGCGACATGGGACATGGATTCTGGGAACGAGCCTGACCCTGACATCGAGGGATTGAGAATGAATGCCTTTTTGACCAAAAGGGGGAAAAGAAAGACAACAAAATAAGGTTTTAGTGGCTAAGAGAATTCGGATAGAGTCAGGAGGTTGTCCTGGATGTTACTCCTATGCATGCATGCTTCACCTAGATAGGCCAAATGACCACAAAAGCCTTAAAGAATATCCAGATCCCTATCTGAGAATCTATAAAAGTTTCACTCACTCAGTTTATTTGTCAGAAACTTAAATCCTTCAGACTGCTCCTATGCCAGCTAAGGCCCAAAACCCAGAGGCAATCGCCTCTTCAAGAACATCAACTAGATGTGTCACTTTTGCTCATAAAGTTGACACCCTTTTTCAACATGAACAGCTTAGGGTGGCCACTGCCTAGACATCCCTGAAGATCAGGAAAGTGATTAAACTAGAGGAAGGGGTAGCAACAGATAAGGTGGAATTTAATAAAGGATTATGAATACTGAATCTTTGTATAATAATTTTCTTTTTGTTGCTAGGGTATTAGAATAGTTAGAAGGAAAGAATTGAAATGGTGGAACTGTAACCCATAGCATCCTTTGAAATTTGTTGTATAGCTACTTATTAAATTGTAATTTGAAAGCTAAAAAAAAATAAAAAACTCTCTAGTGCTTCCCATCGCAATGAATATGAAATCCAGAGTCAAGGTCCTGCATGATCTGACCTCCTCCCCTACCATTTCCCCTTCATTCACCATGTTCCAGCCACACGACTTCTGTGGAACTCACCAAGCTCATCCCATTCTATAGAGTTTTTGTACTTGCAGGTCCCTCTGCCTGGAAGACTTTTCTCTCAAAATTCCACGTGGTTGGCTCATTCTCTTATTTAGGACTCAGTTCAACTCTCACTTCCTCAAGGAGGTGTTCCCTGACCATTCCATCTGAGATTTTATATATATAAAATGTAAAAATGTATCTGGTTATTTATTATTATTCATCTCCCATGAAGGCCGGGACTGGTCTGTTTTGTTCTCAGCTGTGTCCCTATTAAATATGTATTCAAAAAATATTTGTTGAATGCTTAGTCTCAAACCCCACTCTATCAGTTGGGAATAAGTCCAACTGTGAAAAAGATCCCCCAAAATAACAGAGGGCTTAACAAAATAGAAGCTTACTTTCCTCTGTTTTAGTTTGGGTTCCCCCAGAAGCAGACTCTGAGATAAGGATTCAATGAAAGCAGTTTATTTGGGAGGTGAAGGGACACCAGAAGGCAGCAGTGTGCCAGAACTGGCTTACACTGGCTTGCAAGAGTCAATTTTCAGGAGTTCTGTGAGTCGATTATTAAACAGGCATCATTGAAAATTAAATTATGTCAATTTAAAATTAAGCTATATTAAAAATAAGGATAATACTCAAAACTCATCACTTCCTAATTATTTTACTATATTTCACTATTATCTATGCTCTTGAGGTCATTTATGTCTATCATATCTTGCAATGGAGATACTGTTAAATGGTGTATTACCCCACATTCCTCCTCAACTCTGGGGTCGGTGACATCAGATTGACAACAGAACCAACTTATCCATTAACCAGTAGGCTCAGTACCCAATTCGCACAATACTTTTAGGGGCCACAGAAATGTTTAAAAGAAATTAATTTCTTTTAAAATCAGAAGAAAAAATATGAACTTTAAGGTCAAAGAAAATGTTTTCATATATAATATTAATATATTTCTCTTTATACCAATGTAGTCATAAAATATAATTTTTAATATTTATACATATATGCACACACACGTACATGCACACCCCTCCATATACATATGTTTATGGAGAAAGGGTCCCGAAAAGGCAAAAGTGCCTAAGGCCCATGAAAATCATAATGCAGCACTGGTTAGAAGCTTGAAACTGGCCATGGTGGGAATATTTGCATCAGGGAAATCGGCAACTGCTGCATGTCAGGGCTTAATTCTATAAAGGACCACACAGTAAATATTTTAGTCTTTGAAGACCATACAGTTGTGTTGCAACTACTCATCTTTGCTGTTGTTGTGCAAAAGCAGCTAAAGAGAAGATGTTAATAATTTTTCTGGCTGTGTTACAATAAAATGTAGTCTTCCATAGTTTGACAAACCCTGTTCTAGGCTTGAAGTGATGGAGAAAATATTAATAATGCAGATTAAACTTAAAAGTGTGGCATGTCTGTAGCTGTTCCATTGTGAATAGCACAAAAGTTGGACAGTATTTCAACTCAAATCATTGATTAACAAGGGAAGGTCCAATATACGTCTTATTTCACTTTCATCTTATTAATATAAATGGAACTCCCAATGCACATTCATGTTGGAACTATACTTGGGGAGCCAGTTGTTAGGCTTTACCAGGATATCACTGCCAACAAATAATGGGGAAGTGATGTATGGAAGGACAGGCAACCAATAAAGGATATGTTGTCAAGCAAGTTATCACTTTGGGTAACTGGAGATTAATCCCATGGGGGAAACTCTGGGAAATAATGCAAAACATACACCTCAGAATTATCTCACCCAAGGGGCAAAGGAGGTGATTGATGTGTATATACATACCAACTCCCAAGAGTCATTAATTGAGAACTGCTCCAAAGGGGTGTTAATTTCTTGGCATTTCCAGCCTTCTGAGAACACTGGCAACTGAGGCTTTTTGCAATTCTAGAGTAAGAGCCTTCAGACACAATGATGGATAATAGCGACTGAAATCCCAGCATGCTTCAAGAGAATGGGTGGGGCATTGACAGTGTCTGCCACATCTTCTGGGGTAAAAGCTTGGAGGAAGGTGGTCCAGACTGAAAGGGCGGCTGTGACCCAAGATGTCCTCAGGGACCCAGGCTCCATCCAGCTTTGCCATCCCTAGAGGTCATCTCTCATTCTCAGGGTCCAGTATAGCAGCTAGAGCTCCAGCCTTCACATGCACAGTCCAGACAATAAGATAGAGGAAGAAATGAAAAGCAAGGGGCAAAGAGCCTACTCAGTTGTTCTGGAAGCTGCTATGTCACACTTCTACTGGCAATTCATCGGCCAGAACTTAATCACTTGGCCACAATTTGCTGCAAGAGAGGATGGAAACTATAGCTTCATTCTGGGAGATCATGTGCCCCTGATAAAACTCTATTTCTCTGGAAAAAAAGGGTGGCATGAATATGGGGATAACTGGCAATCATTGCCAACCTCCCAAAAGGGAGGGGATGCAAATAGAGTGCAAATTGAGATAACCTTAAACCAGAACATATTGTGATGGGGCAGACACATGACAGAATTGAAGGGCCATGTGGAGGAATAAGGAGGCAGCTTTATTTCAAACCTCAGGGGAGAGGCAAAACAAAGGCTTTCCCTATATTTTAACTCAAATCCACAGCTAGAGGCCAGCTTGTAGCAGGCCATTAACACCTATAAAGAAGCAATAATAACCAAGCCTCCCATGGCCACCTTCCATGGGAAAAGTGTGTACAGTTTTCCCATAGAATTGGTATTACAACACTTATTCCCATGCTTTCATCCATCTTTCTTGTGATCAGAGAGAAGAATCAGTGTTGGCTGATGAGATTCAGAGGACAATGTGAGCTGGAAGAGAAGGAGAGCAGGACTTGACCCTGTCACCTTGTCCACAGTGGCAATAGGCTCCAACTCCTGAAGTTCATGTTTCAGTCAGCTAGAGCTATGATAATGCTATATAACAAAACAACTCCAGAATTCAAAGGCTTATAATCATTCACTTCTCTCACACAGGTCAGTTGAGGTTCATCTGATGTAGGCTGGGCTCAGGTGAGTTTACGCTCCAAGCTAGAAGTTGGGTTTATGTCTGTTCCAGATGTCACTAACCAGTCTTCCTTAGATCAGCTGCTACCTGAAGCACATTCTTTGCAAGGCTAAAGGTTGGTTGGAGCACAAGCCCCACAAGCCCTTTTCAAGCCTCTGCTTGTATCACATCTCCTAACATCCCATCGACTAAAACAGATCTCATGGCCAAGCTCAACATCAATGAGACAGAGAAGTATACTCCTCTCATGGAGGTGGGGTGGGGCGAGAATAGATATTTGCTGATCAGTAATCCAATATACCACACATCACAAATGCAAGTTGCCATCACAGGCACTTTGACTCTGCCTTCAGATACCAAAAGATACATCCTAACCCTGAAAGCAAGAGAGAAATTTAATCACCTAGTAGTTAAATTGGAACACTGCTAGTTTTGTTTTCTACTGCTCTTAAACCCAGTCCCTAAGGTTAGACCCCTGTAATACTTGGAGATAAAGAATCAATTCAGTACAGGGATTCCATGAGATTCTGGGTGGGTGAGTGGGGCCATAATGTCAATCCTTCAGGGGATGTAATAACATAGAAAGTGCCATTTGCTCCCCCATTCCACTGCCCTCCTCTTCTCCTTCTTTTCCCCATGGCAGAGGCTAACTCTCAGGGACCTTCAGCTGAGCTGATACCACCTCCTTCTCTCTTCTACTTCCTCCCCGGGTCCCCCTCCTGTCCGCTGACAGCATCCCACACAGGGGACCGATTGCTTTCAGCTGCCACATCTCCAGACCCCGGGGTTCCTGCTGCTTGTCCATGAGAAATGCTGGAGATGCAGGCAACACGCAGCCTTGGAAGAGATCCACACTCACAGGCTTACCTAGCCATGTGGCCTGGCAAGAGAGTCAGTCCCAGATCACAAATCATTCCCAGCATTCTGGCAGACCAACTCCTTGGAGACAAAAATCCATCCAGAGCCAGTAAGTAGGCAGAATAATGGCCCCTGGTCATGTTCTTGACCTGATTAACAGAACCCGTGAATACGTTACTGTATATTCCAATGGGACTTTGCAGATGTGATTAAGTATCTTGAGATGGAATCCTGGATTCTTCAGATGGGCCTAATGTAAACACAGGGGTCCTTACAAATGACGAGGGAGGCAGGAGAGGCAGAGTCAGAGGAAATATGATGACAGAACAGAGTTTGGAAGGAAGGAATGTGGGAGCCTCTAGAAGCTGGGAAAGGCCAGGAAATAAATGTTCCTTAGAGCCTCCAAAAGGAACGCAGCCCTGCTGATCCATTTTGGACTTTAGACCTCAAGAGCCGTAAGATAATAAATTTGTGTTAAGCCACCAAATTCATAGTATATTGTTACAGCAGCAATAGGGAAGGAATACAGCCAGCAACTATTTTAGGGCAGCTAGAGACTTTCAACAGTGAACCCCACTTCTTATTACTGGTCTCTGGGAGGGTCCTTTCCCTTATCTGACTTGCCATATAGCAAGAAGGCAAATAGATATTTGGGAATTGGAAGGACAAGGAAAGCAGATCTATTGGTAAATCCATTGGCACTATACATTTTATTTAAATATTTATTTCATTATTTCTGAGGTTACCCATCCTCAAACTGTAGCTGTGACAGGGATCCAGCTGTCCCAGGCAATAGAAATGTCAACTTGGAGTCTCCTGGGAATGGGAGATGGTGGATTGCTAGAGTCAAAAAGAGACTGTCCAGTCCAGCCCATCCACCTGATAGATGAGAAAACTGCGGCTGGAGCGAGGGCGGGCGTCCGGGAGTGGGAGGGTGCTGGAGAGCCCCCCGCAGGCGCCGTGGCCGCCCCCGGCCCGGCCCAGTCACGGCTGCTGCTGGTACTGGCTCTCGGTGGCTGTGTAGAAATCGTCCAGCACACTCTGGATGTACTCGAAGGTGGGCCGCTCCTCCGCGCGGCTCTTCCAGCAGCGCGTCATGATGTTGTAGAGCGCCTCGGGGCAGTGCTCGGGGCGGGGCATCCGATACCCACGCTCCAGCGCGCGGATCACCTCCGGGTTGGTCATCCCTGGTAAGGAGCCATGGGATTAAAAACGGCTGGGGGTGGTTGGGAAACGAGTAGACACTGTTGTTACCCCAAAAACCATCCTTCCACACCTCACCTTGGGAACGGACGCCCTCCCGCGGTAAACGCCAGCTACTCATTTTCCCAGCCTCCCTTGTGCTCGGGCATGGGACCAACGGGACCCGGTTTTGGCCAAAGGTAGCTGAGAGGGAAGTTCCAGTAAACTTGCCCCTGGAACTGCTGGGGGAGTTCCAGAAAAAAAATTTTCCTCCCTGTTTAAAAAAGCAGCTTTCCTTTTCTTTGGACACAGTGAGAGGATGTGATTCTTGGAGGTGCTGCAACCGTCTGACCGCATGGGAAAGATAATCACAGAGATATTAACCCAATAGTGCTCATAGCTGTTGAGCTGCTGAACTAATGAATCACCTATGCCAGACTTCTTATAATGAGGAATAATGAATTGACTATTGTTTCAGCCACTTTTAATGTTATTTTATTATTTTTTTAGCATTTTTGCAGCTCAATGCTTCCTAATGAATACAAGATTCTATAACCCACTGCCTGTTTTTACTGGTGTATACTCTCAAGAAAAAACAATCCAGTGGCTAGGTGCAATAGGTCCCTATGAGTGGGACCACTTCCTCATTGTTCAATATAAATTTATTTTAGTTTTCTATAAGAACAACCATCTAAATGTCTACCCCCAATTTCATATTATCAGTCTTGAACTCCTATATATCCATATGCTTCATACCATACATCTAAAAGCTTCTTTGAACATCTCTACTTGGAAGTCTATGAGCCACCTACATTAAATATGGCTAAAACCGAATTCTTGAATTTCTACCCCTAGACCATTTAATTGAGACCCAGTTGTTCAACTAAAACTAGGAGAGCCATCCCTGACTTTTCTCTCCCTCACCTCCAACATCAGCAAGCCATATCCTTTCTTCTTTTGATATGTATCATGAACTCATCAACTTTTCTGTCACCACTGCTGTCACCGTGTCCGGGAGACCACTACCACCTCTCACCAGGACCACTACTACAGCTGCCTAATGGGACTGCCGTTCTTGCCCCCCAGTCCACTCCCCATGCTGAACGAGACCTTGCTTGAAACCCTCCAATGGCTTCCTGAACAC
The DNA here is from genome assembly GCA_004027775.1 of Bradypus variegatus. NCBI lineage: Eukaryota > Metazoa > Chordata > Mammalia > Pilosa > Bradypodidae > Bradypus > Bradypus variegatus. Next base: position 10,726 of record PVKY010006128.1, read on the forward strand.
TTAGACGAACCTCCACATCCATCCCCCCGTGCCCATGGGTCCTGTGTGATCCGGCCTCTGCCAGCCTCATCACCTACCATTCTGCCCTCCTTCCTTGTCCCTCCAGCCTCCAGGTCTCCTTGCTGTTCTTCAGACTCACCTCAAGTCCTCTGAGCTAGCAGTGCCTTCTACCTGGCATCCTTTCTCCAGATCCTCACTCAACTATGTTTCTGCTCAACTCTGGCCTGCTCTGACAGGGCTCCCTGTCTGCAGAGCCCCAAGTCACTCCTTCTCACATGCCCTTGCTTTGTTCTCTTCTCAGCTGGGATCTCCATCTGAGAGTGTTTGCCCCTGTAGCGTGTATTCCTCCTGGCTACAATGTGAGCTCCCCATAAGCTGAAGCCATGTCTCTCGCTGTATCCTCGGTGCCTGTCACACAGTAGGAATCCAATAAATACTGTTAAATGAACCAAATATCTATATCTTTTATTTCTAATCCTCTCAACAGCTTCTGAAGATAGACATAATCACCTCAATTTTTTTTTTTTTACAGGCAAGGATACTGGGGAAAGGAATGTGAAGTGAATTTCTCAAGGTGTAATAATTGACATGGATAAAATTCAAATTCAGGAGTCTCTGGTCATCTTGTTCCCACTCCCCAGTGCCCTGGATACAGATATGCCAGGGGACATCCCAGCCAAAACGAGAACAGGGAACAGCATTATTTACCGAGTAAGTCCCAGGCACTGTAAGTGTCAGGCACAGCTTTCTACACCCTTTATAGTATACGCAGTGTAGGTGTGAGAATAGATTTATCCATTCAACAAATAGTTACTAAGCACCCACTGTGTACCAAGCACAGAGGTAGGCAGGGCACTGCGGATACCCTAGTACATGGCTTCTGGCCTGGTGGAGATCAGAGTCTGATGGGGGACAGTATTAAACAAACACAAAGTTACCAGGTGTGTTGAGTGCTCTGAATGAAACAGTGAAGGACATTATGAGAGAGAATAATGAGAGAAGTATAGGTACTTTAGATGACAGGATGATGGGGTGCAGCTTGAGATGAAGCTGGAAGTGTAGGTGGATCACATAGGACCTGCAGGCTAGAATGAGGACTTTGGTACTTTATACTAATTATAATGGGAGACCATTAAAGAGTTAGGGGCGGAGAAGGCACAGATCTGATTCACATTCTAGAGAGACCCCTCGGGCAGCAGGTGGAGAGTAGACTGCAGGAGACAGGCAAGAAAGCAGGGAGACTGATTGGCTGATTGGAGGCCATTGCACCATCCAGGCAGGAGATGATGTTGGCCTGGACTCAGATGGAGGCTGTAGCATTAGAAGAATGAATGGCCGAGAAAGTCCCCAGATTCCAGGCTTAACGGAGATCGGGAGGCTAGAGGACATTAGGGTGAGACTCAAGAACTCAGTCTAAATAGACACATTAACAAGTGAATAGATGAGAGAAGGAAGCCAGGCTGGACCCTGAAAGTACCCCCAAGGTGACGCCTCCTCCCCTACCTGGGTAAGGGATCCGGCCGTAGGTGATGATCTCCATCAGCAGGATACCAAAGGACCAGACATCTGATTTGATGGTGAAGGAGCCAAAGTTGATGGCTTCAGGAGCTGTCCACTTGATGGGGAACTTGGCCCCTGCAGGTTGGACAGAGGCAAGTCAGGAGGCATCTGGGGAGCAGCTGACAACAGCTGCTGACATCTGCCCCTGCAGGGTACTATTTCCCTGAAGTATGGGCGTCCCTGGGGAACCAAGGGACATCCATTCTGAGGACAGATGCCTAAAGTGGGGGCAGTCTGGGGTGTGTGGTGAGGGAGCTCATGCTCCGGAGGCCGCCTCTGTCGATTGAGTTGATACCCAGTGAACTATAAGTCCTGAGGAGTGGAGTCCCAGAAATCGTAAAATCTTGAAGGAGAAAAGGACTTCAGGAACCCTTGATTCCAGATGACAGCTATTGCCTCAGTCCCCTCACCTCTGGCAGTGAGGGAAGAGATGATTTGGGCAAGCTGGCTCTAAGGTTTCTACCAGCTACTGGGCATCTGCTCCTCTCCTCCTCCCCTCCTTCCACCTGGCCTGGGATGGTTTAGTTAACCTTAGCTAGCAATTTCTAGCATAATGAAATTGTGGTTGGTGAATGTGGTCTATAGGATACACTCCAAACTTCTTTGGCAATTGGTGAGACTTGCTTTATGTCCTAGAACATAGTCAAGTTTAGAAAATGCCCTATGTGTTTTTTTTCTTCTTTCTTCTTACCTTCCTTCTTTTGGATCAAGAGAGTTTTTATTATTCCCACTTATTCTCTCCTGGTTTAGAAATTATACATCTACTTTTTTTCTTTTAGTGGTTGTCCTTAGTTAAGATTCTTTTATCATATCATAACATGAAATAAAGTGCACAAATTTTTAATGTACAACTTGATGCATTTATATATAAATCTAGAACATTTTCAGTATACTAGAAGGTTCTTTCCTGTGGCCTCCCAGTCAGTAACCCTTACTCTAAGTAACCACTATTCTGACCTCTGTTGCCATAAATGAGTTTTTCCTGGTTTTAACATTAATGAGATATAATCCACATACCATAAAATTGATCCATTTAAGGTATACAATCCAGTGATTTTTAGTATATTTGCAGAGATGTGTAACCATTACCACAATCAACTTTTATCACCTCCAATAAAAAACCCTGTACCCATTAGCAGTCACTTCCCATTTTCCCCCAAATCCCACAGCCTAGAAAAACCATCAATCTACTTTCTGTCTCTGCAGAGTTGCCTATTCTGGACATTTCATATAAATGGAATCCTACCATACATGGCCTTTTGCATCTGTCTTCTTTCACTTAGCATCATGTTATCAAGTTTCATCCATGTTGTAGGTTGTATCAGAACTTCATCCCTTTTAATTGCTGAATAATATTCCATTGCACGGGTACACCATATTTTATTTATCCATTTATCAATTGAAGGACATTGGGAATGTTCCCACTTTTTTGGCTGTTATGAATAATATTGCTATGAATATTCATGTACAAGTTTGTTGTTTTTGAATTTCATATAAATGGAACCATCCAGCATGTACTGTTTTGTGTCTGATTTCTTTCATTTCATTATTATGTCTGTAAGAGTCATCCACTTTGGTGCATGTAGCATCAGTTTGTACTTTTTCATTTGCTACATACAGTTATGTTGTGTGGATATTCTATAATTTATATTTCCATTCTATTGTTTATGGACATTTGGATTCATCCCAGTTTTGTCTATTATGCGTAAATTTGCTTTTACACTTAATTTCAACATGCACTTACCTTTTAACTAAGTCTAAATTGATCGTATTTCTCTAGTCTAAAATCTCCCTCTCACAGCCTTTGGTTGAGACTCTTAGTCAAGGACAGTATAATAATGTAATAATATAATAACACTGTAATAATATCCAGTTGATGCCAGGACAGGCCTTTGCATTTTACAGCTCAACACTCACAGTCCTTCCACGTGAGCACCACAGGCATACTTGGCCGTGTTCCCTACCTTCCCGAGCCATGTACTCGTCCTCAATGATCCGTGCCAGCCCGAAGTCAGCAATCTTACACACCAGGGATGCAGAGACCAGGATGTTGGCGGCTCGAAGGTCTCGGTGAATGTAGTTCCTCTTCTCGATGAAGGCCATGCCCTCCGCGATCTCCACCCAAAACAGAGACACCCACATCCTCAGACCCGGCCCAGCCCACAGTCAAAGAGGGTCCAAGAGGTAGAAAATTGGAAAGTGTGACAGGTCCCCTTTGCTACCCGGAAGACATTTCTCTGTCTCCCACCCAGGTCAGGGATTTCCTTAGGGCCTGGGTCAGTTTAGGGGCTTCTCTGAAGTTCCAACACTTCCAGAAAGCACTTTGAAATGTTCTCAAGGGAAAAGTTGTGGGAGTGTTTCTCCAGGACTTACTGGGAGGAGGAAGAGTAAATAATCTACCACCCCCTCTGTTATACACTCATGCACTCACACATCACACATCTCAAATCACTGTGAAGAGCTGTCACACCCCCACCCCCTTTCCGAGGACAACCTAGGCTCATGTCATATTCTCATGTGTCTCCTCTACCTTCTTCATCCCCAATCCTGGTTAGGGAAAATTCATTAATTCATTCATCAAGTATCGATTGAGTGCCTTGTGGGCACCAGACATGTTCTTCAAACAGGAATAACAAAGCAGGATAACAGGGCAAGAAGTGCAGAGGGCTTTTTGGGGTTGGGTTGTCAGGGAAGGCTGCTTCAAGGAGGTAAAGTTTTAGCCAAGGTCTAAGTGATGATGATAAGAGTGTCAAATGAGAAAGTTCCAGGCAGAGAGAATATCAGGTCAAAGGCTGGAGGTGGGAATGAGCAGGGGTGCTGAAGGCACAGCAGGGCAGTCAGAGTGACTGAGCTGACGTTGAGAGCGGGAGGGAGGGGACCTATTAGGTAGGACCTTGTAGGCCGGGGGAGGAGGCTGGTTTTATTCTGAGCACCATGGAAGAAGGTTTTGAGCAGGAGTGTGGCATGATCTGATGCATATTTTAAGATTGCCATGGCTGCAGAGTGGAATAAAAGACTGTGGAGGATTCTCCCACAAGGGAGCCTCCAATAGAGAAACTCGGGATTATGTTTTAGAGAGATTTTCACTAGCAAGGGTTTGGACAAACCTTAGATATCCAGCAAACAGCACCTATAGTTTACAACTGGCCTGCAAGTTCCTGGGAGCAAGAGTTATCGTCTTATTGAAGAAAGGACACTTGTTCCAGATCACACTGCACGGGACATAAAGTTCAGATGCAAAACAGTCTGCAGATTCCCAATCCAGGGTCCTATGCCCTCTCATAAATTAACCAGAACTCCAGTCCTCTGGATGACTGTAGCTGGGTGCAATCTGTTGAAATTCTTTGGGTAGGGATCTGGTCAGACAAACCACTCAAGGAGCCACAGCGGCTCAAAGCCCAGAGGTGTGTGCACTTGCAGGGAATGGCCAGCAGGGGGCACCCGTGGCCATCAGAACTGAGGTCAGAAGAGTGAGACTGGTCAATAAAACCTTGAAAGCGAGTTTCTGATTTTGTTTGGGGTAGAAGGGTGGGGTGTGGAGTGAGACAGGGTCTGGCCTGGGAAGTGTCGGAAATTTATAGAGAGTCCTTAGAGAAACAGTTATCAACAGCTATTATGCAGATATTGTAGCTTATTCGTTTATTACGAGTCTTAAACACTTTGACAGCATTCAGTATGTGTTCTGGGGGAAGTGTTATTGCTATCAGCCCTATTTCACAGACAGAAGAGTAACTGGCCCAAGATTACACAGCTTGCAAGTGGCAGAACAGGACTGGATCTCCAACAGCCCACCCACTTACCCATCACTCTTCACAACCTTTTTGCACGAATGCTGCTAGCTACTATTTATTTAGCACCCACTGGCATACATTCATATATTATCTCCTTGACTTTCACATGAGCTCAGTGAGGTAGGCGTAACTAAGACTGGAGTCAGACCAGCTCAGATTGAGCCCCGTAGCTCTGAAATCTCCAGCAAGCTACTTCACCCCTCTGTGCCTCACTTTTGTTCTCTATTAAGTTGGGCCATCAATAGCACCTGCTTCCAAGGATCATTTGCTTAGAACAGTGTCTGGCATGTAATATGTATTCACTTCAATGGTACCTATTCATTCCCCTA
>PVKY010006129.1:0-10799 GCA_004027775.1 Bradypus variegatus
CCTATTCCTATATTCTTCATTTCTTCTCTCAGTCCTCTCCCTTGTGCATGTTAAACACCCTACTTTTGTGTATCTAGTAACATCCCTCTTTCAACTTCAATCTTCTGAAATCTACCAACACAGAAGAAGTTTTTTTGAAAGATCTCTGAGCAGACAAAACAGTTTCACCAAAAGATACAAACAAAAGCATAAAACCACAACATACTTGAGTGTGAAAGATGACCCTCACTTTCTCTGTCCTTTATGTCTAACCTCCTAGAATATAGTCTCCTGACAGCAGGGAGAATCCTCAGCTATTGACAGAGAAGGGGCAAACAACCCAGCTGTTCAATAGTCTCAAGAGCATCACTGTTTTTTCCTAGACTGACTAATAATTTAAATTCTACTTCCAAGTCATCAAGAATCTAGTACAGGATATAATACTTCAAAAAGGATTTCTATACTATCTGCATTATTCATAATTGCCAAAATTTGGAAACAAACCACATGTCCATCAACTGGTGAAGGGATAACCAAAATGTGGTATATCCATACAATTAAATACTACTCAGCAATAAAAGGAATGAATTACAGACACACACAGAAACATGGATGAACCTCAAATACATTGTGCTAAGTGAAAGAAGCTTCTAGAAAAGACAAAATAATAGAGACAAAAAGCAGATCAGTGTTTGCCTGGGAGCAGGAAGTTTTTGAGGCAACTATTTGGGTGCTAGCAGTGTTCTAAAACAAGGATGTGTTTTAGACAACTGTATAAATTTTTTAAAACTCAAACTGTATACTCTGAGTAGATGAATTTTGTGGCATATAAGTTATACTCAATTAAGCTCTTAAAATATTTCTATCATGACTGGTTAATGTAAATTATGTTGGTGATGTGCAGGGAGATGCTTACCTACTTGGATAATCCATGCTTGTGGTAAGTTTCTTTCCTCATCAATAATTACTAGCAAACAAAACAGTAAGGGAGGCACTTCCCAGGAATTGGAGGATTTAACAAAACACATCCATACATCTCTGTATGACACATCTGATGGCTTTACCTCGTTAAGGATGTCTGAAGCTCTCTTTGCCTTTTCCATTTCTAAGGACCCAAAAGGTACCCAGCCACAACCTTTCATCCAGCTATTGTAGTCAGCTTTGTATTCAACCTAAAACACCAAAAGTAAGGTTAGTTCATCGCTCAGTACTACCCTTATTAAGCAAAATCATTAACATTTTTTGCAAAGTGATGTTTTTAAGATTTCTGACCAGATTCATTATCCTAAACATTAAGATTATTTTAAACATTTCTTCGATGCAAGATTTTTACAGCCCTTAGGATTTTGCTTTTCTTTTATTTGGCATATGTTATATTTCATCCTTATTTCCAACTGACTGTGCAATTCTAATCAATCTGGAAAATGCTAAGTTCATAGTTGTATTTCAAATAATAAATGCATTTATAATAAAATGTGAGATGATTGCTCATTGTAACTTTAAATATTATATTTCTAAGGTTAAATTAGGACTGAAGGGCCCATTGAAGGTGCTAATCTTGGATCATCTTCTGACTACATAAGACTTGATAGCAGTTATTTGTAACTAAGGGTTTGCACACATTGACTTGCATGAGTAATGATCAACTTAAGGGTGTTTTGCATTGGCTAATAATGTGCCTTACAACAGTTGTACCACGAATTTGCTTAAGGGGGAGCAGTTAGTATTTGGAACTGGTTCTACTAAATAATGACCAATTCCTGTTTTCTGGCCATAGCTAGGATCCAAAACTTATACTCTAGATTCAAAATTCACATTGCTGTTCTTTAGTGTGGTTTTTTTTTAAGTTGGAGAACTGTTGATAGAATTGATGAAAAGAATCAAGAAAGCATTTGGTTGCTGCCCATGAGATGCTTACATTCTATTTGGGAAGAAGAAACACAGCAAAATTCAACAAACAACAAATAAGATAGTAATGCATAAAATAGAATTGTTAGGATAAAGTGTTCAATTGTGCAGCTCAAAAATTTAATTGGCCAAAAAAAGTTTTGATCTGCAAAAGAAAAAGAGCTATTATAGAATTGATTTGTAAAGACATATCTTCAGACAAGATAGCAATTTATGTATGAAGTTATTGAGACTACTGAAAATGATGTTTATGAGAATGGTAACAGTAATAAAAGTGAATATTTATTGAGAATGCACTACAGCCAGATACTACATTAAGTTTTTCTCATGTATTTTATTCTCAAAACAATTCTTTTGTCTTATCTAATTTTACAGAGGCAGAATCTAAGACTCAGCAAGGTTGATAACTTTCCCAAGGGGAAACAAGAGAACACATGCTGAACCCAGATTCCCCTAACTCTGAAGGGCACACTCTTCTGGAAACACAAGGGAAATTTTTCCTATTGCACACCTGCTTCATATGGAAGACAAAGTCAACTGACTTATGACACTGGGAAGTGTCAAAATCATCACTCAATTTGGAAACCATTTTTAGGCTCCATCTTAAGAAGAGGATAGAGAAAATCTGGCACTCACGTCGCTCTGCAGCGCATAAGCCTTCTTGGCGAGGTCCACATTGACGCTGTCAGGTGGGTAGCGGTAATCGTGTAAGTAGCGTCTATAATCCACGTCACTGGCAATTGCCTGAGATTTCTTAGCTTGAGTGACTTGAAGCATATCCAGAGGTGCTGTGTAGATAGTTTTTGACTTTTCATAGTCTTTACGGTATTCACGCTGTGAAAAGGAAATGAGCATTTATTACCAGAAATCCTCAGTGGATTTCTCAAAAAGCACAGAGATCTCTTATAAACAATAAATACCAGTTAGAGAAACCAATCCAAATATCTGAGTAGCCATTTTGCACTAAAATTTGTTCATATATTACACATCACTGACAACACCCTTCCCCAACCCTCCCCCAAATTATACAAGGACAGATCTTCCCAAATCTCTTTTAGCTCAAAGAGAAACAGTCCGAGTCCACAGCAGACATCAGGAATGCACCACAGCTTCACTGAAGCCAGGAGTTATACTTTTTAAGGCAGGGTTTCTCAAGGACCACTAATGATTATTATCTCTATTAATATAATTCAGCCTTTAAAGAGTTTCTGATTTAAAAAAGCATTTTAATTAACAAAAATTACATGACAGTCATTTTATACTCTGATTTTATAAAAATGACTATAAGTAAGGCTGTAGAATTAGCTTCTTGGCTTTTCTAGAGTCATATTTAAATGGACAGTTATTGATTTTTCTAAATGATTATAACACACTTAACCGTAGGTAAGCCTCACTGAGAATCCCTGAGGTTTGTTTATATCAAATTTAATTTTGGTAACAGTTTAAAAGAAGCTTCAGCTTGTAGTAGTTATAAGACCTCAAAGGAGAAAAGTTTATGAAACAAACACTCAAGTAACCTCTGCCCTTATGTATAGTGTTCTCATAAACCATATGTCCAGGCAGCGCCTTCATTGGCTGGTTTCATGGAATGGTTAGAGAGGGTACTAATTAGACCAAAGTTCCTGCCTCATCATGTCCACTCACCAGTTTACCTTAACAGAGTGAAAACATTTGACCCTCTGCCTTTAGAAGCGTTCTAAACCTATACCATCTCCTCATGATCATAAGCAATAAGCCAGCAAGTACAGATGTGCATTTTAAATCTTCCTTTTGCAAATGAATAGATATTTTAGCTTTCTTAGGGAATGCAAATTTCAGGCTTAGTCACTGAATAAACTTCAAATGAATAGATATTTTAGCTTTCTTAGGGAATGCAAATTTCAGGCTTAGTCACTGAATAAACTTATCGCTTAATTATAAAATCTAGTCTTTGGTTTTTGAAAATAAAATATAGACACTTTCTCAGGGTATGCAAGAATATTAAAAAAAAAGATTGTCTTTATTAGCAATAAACTGATAAAGCATGAAAACAATGGCAGCTGGTCTGGGGTTGTTTCTGACTAAATCGTTCTGACCCTTTTGTTCATGCTCATATCAGCTCACACGTATCAGTATATATAAAATGTTGACAAAGATTCAAATGGCTTTCATTTCTTTTAAAGTTTTGCATGTTCTGTGTCTGAAGTTTCGCATGTAGCCTGGAGATTATGTGAGAATGACTCACTATTTCTTTCGGTCATCAGCATCAATCAATTAACAATGTTTTCTGAACACTTATTTGTGCTTAGAACCCTAACAGGTATTTCAAGAGGATGAAAAATCAGAGATACAGGTGCTGCCCATCTCCTTGGGGAGCTACAGTCTTCAGGAGATGAGAAGGGATAGGCAATAGTGAACAAGATAGTATGTGAGTACTATGTACTGACCTAATCAAGTGTGAGGCTATTAGAGAAAATTACTGAATAGGATGAAGTGCCAAGTGACTACAAAGTAATTGCAAGATAAGCTGAAGAAGCTATGTATAGATCATTAAATGAGCACATGGTTAAAAATTAAATGACACATACACTCCTTCATCATGAAAACTGATAGTTTGCAAACTATGTTGAGCATTCTTACCATTCTTCAGGGATTATCCAAACATTTTAAAAACATAATATATATTATAAATTGCAATAATACATATTTACTACCTATAGTAAGAATTTTAACCTGCAGATAATGGATAGTCCATAGCCAGGCCTTAGAGAATTCCATGGAGTCCCTGAAATTGCAGGCAAAAGGCATAAAAAAATTCATTTTTCTAGATAGATGGTTCAATCCTTTACAAGGTTCTCAAAAGGGTCTATAAGTAAGGGAGCATTGCTCTTTGATCTAGGTCACCATTAGTATTTAACAAGGTCAATGAAGAGTAAAGATACCTATACTGAAATTTTTGTTTATCACTCAGTTTTCTTCCAAAGGAAAGACAGTTTAAAAATAATCATTTAAAAGTTATTTTCCATTGAGAAGAAAATACAGCATTTAGCTGGAATGTTATGTGCGAGTGACATATGGCTATCAAGTGATGTTTTCTAATGATTTTGAGAACCAGGATGCACATTCTCTTTAATGTTAACACATATTTTCAAAATAAAATGGACATCAAATACAATTCAGTTATTTCTCCCCTGAAATTTAGAGGTGCAGGAATCTGGAGAATCATTTCTACTTTTAAAATCCTTTCCAGCAGTTTCTTGTTGTGAACCTGGGAAAGAGAGAGCCTTGGATATGAAATTCTTTTACATTTTCCTACCCTTGGCCATGTTAACAGCGAGGCCACCCACAACAAGGCAGATTTGCTGAGACACTCACGTCACTCTGGTTTCTGGCTGTCTTCAGGGAGTGCAGCATCTTGGGGTCATCTTCAACGCTCAGGGCGCCAATCATTTTTCCTCTGCTCTTCTCATAGTCTTTCTTGTACAAGACCTGCAGAGACAGCCCTGTGCCAGGCCCCATCTCCAGGAGCCGTCCCGCCGCCCCTGCCCCGGGCCCCGGCCACACTCACGTCGCTGGCGTTCCTGCTGTTGGCCTTGGCGGCCAGCAGGGGGATGGCGTCCACCTTAATGTCAAACTTCTTAGCTTTGCTCTTCTCCCAGTCGTGCTTGTAAATGTTCTGCACAGGAAAATGTCAGTGAATAAAACTTCTATTACTGATTAATCGAATAAATATTTTTGAAAGACAAAATTGACATATTTGGAATTATTTCACCTGAAAATACTGCATTTACCAAATGGAAAAGTAACTATTGATTTCTCTATCATCCAACTACCAAAAAGAAGCATACTATGCTTTTTCTAATGTTCTGTGAGCTTCCTAAAGACCCTACTATCCTAATGCAAAAAGGATAATCTAAAAGAACAACCATCTGGAGAAGACAGACTATGACATTTACATAGAAGATATCTTGTAAAAATCTAGGAATTATCAAAGGGCTAACTGAGAGAAGGTATCTGACAGCCCAAAGACTGTGGAAGATGATATCTGATAAATAAGTAAGAATGAGTTCATTTGGGCCACAAATGTGCCACTTATGCTCTGGTAATCTAAGTGGTTACTTCGTTGGACAATTCCTAATCCGGTCTTTTTAATGACCTGTAACGTTGTCTCTTCCCAAGAACACACAGCATGGGCTTCTATGGCTTTGGTACTTACATCACTCAGGTTATAGGCATTGACTCTGTGTTGGATAAACTGGGGAGCATCTGCTGGTACGTTGCACTTGAACTTCTCACTTTCATGTTTTGCTTTGTAATTCAGCTGAAAAACATGAGAGGATATCAACATGGTCATGGTTCAAACTTCCTTGAATTTATGTCGGGCAGGGTATATAGCTAGGTCATTAATACACTTTTCAAGAGGGCCCAAAGAGACATGTAATCCAGTCGCGGTGCCACAGAGTGCCTGGGCTCACTCTCTCTTTCAGGGCTATGGAATGACCGTGCTTTGGGCTCTCATCTTATCAGGACGGTCACAGTGTCACCATGGAAGCCTATTGTCTAACTGACAGTCCTAGGCTGTACTTCAATTACAGATGTTTGTAGGTATCACATTGTCATGCCCTCAACGAACTAACGAACAATAGCAATTCTAAATAAATCACTAGCAAGGTTAAAAAGATATGTAACTGCTTAATGAAAAAAATACTAAATAGACAACTTTACTTTAAAACCTTTAAAAGGTGAAGTTGGCTGGAAGGAAGGGAATGTAAGGAAGGAATGGGTCTGTTGAATTTTAAAGCTAAGGGCAAAATCCACAAGACTGAGGAGAGCTGTACAACAAGCACCTCCAAGACAGAGCCATTGGTTTACTCAGGCCAAGAAAAAGAGCATGTGATGACTGGGCTCCACATACACTGCGATATTTCTCTGAGCAGCTCAGTTCAGCTGGATCAGTGTCATTCGTATTTAGCTGTTCACTCTTGACACACAAAATATTTACATGCTAGAAAAAGCTGGATATGAACCAATGGGACTTCTGGGTTATACTGACACAATCCCCCTCTACAATGACATAGACACTGTCTTGTGTCACTAAAGCACGCTTTATAGGAGGACAAACTGTATGTATTCACTTTCCGGTTCTGAGAAGGATGTGTCACGCTTCAGGATTTAGCTGTGTGGGCACTTTCCTACATAACATGTGGTCCACGGACCAGTAATGCTGGCATCACCTGGGAGGTTATTAGAACGCCAGAATCCTGGGTCCCACCCCGGACAAACTGAATTAGAACCTGCATTTAGGCAGCCATCCCATGAGCGCCGCACGCACGTGGACCTCTGAGCAGCACTGCTGCTCCCCTCTGACTGTCCTGGCTGGACCGTTCCTGCCTTGGTCCTTCTCGACCCTCCAGTGGAAAGTGCCCCTTCACTCACCTCTCCCACATCATCCTAATTGATTCTGTTTTGTCATCCTACATTAGTTTTCTTATCATTGCCTGACATCTTTCTCATTTCTTTGCTCCCTTCACCTAAAGTCTTTTTTAGCACAACTTAGAATGACAAACACTGTCCTTAACCCACCCAAGTGGATGCTTTTGTTGTTGTCCTTTACTGAAGTTGGCATGAAGTTTTAATGAATATTTTTCTGACATTTTAATGAGTAAAAAGGTCACTAATAATTAGTGACTAATTACAAGTCGCTAATAATAATCATTGACTCATTGAAGAAATATTAGCGACTTTTATTATCTAACCCCATTTACATGAGGCTACAATTCAATCTAACAGCTTCATTTGTATTTTGTTGAAATACAAAAGTATTGGGATGGTAGGAAAGCATGAAGAGTTGAGCATTTAAATGCTGACATTTTAAAGAAGCAAACCATTCTGGGTTAACCACCCTTGGATAAATCAGGGCACTTACATCACTAAGTTGTTTCGTGTTGAGCTGAGCTTGCAACAGTACAGGAGAGTCAGTGACGGCCGTGAATTTGGTCTTATCTGGGTGAACTTTGTAGGTATGCTAGAAAAGAAGATGCTCCTTAATGAAATTTCATAACACATCTTCATATTTTTGTTCATGTACACACTAACATAAAAAAAGCTTCCAGCCAAATACAGAAAATTTGTTTTGTTCCTGAAAATTTCATTAATCAATTCTTACTTCCTTCCCCACTACCCTTTCCTTGTTTCCTGAAGATGCCCCTAAACTGGTCTCCCTGCTGCCATGCTCCAACCAGATAAGTCTTTTCTCTGATTGAGCCCAACTCTGGGTCTCCAGTGCATTAATATTTACTCTAAACTGTACCTTGGCTTACAGGTCCTACATGATCTCTGTTATCTCCTATACTTCACCTCCTACTACTCTCCTCCTCCCCAGCATGATTCAGTTGCTTCATCCTTTCAATTTCTTGACTGCACCAGGCGGTTCCCTACTTGGGCTGTGCTTTCTGCAGCTCTTCCCCTGATTGGCATGGCTGGACCATTCCTGCCTTATACTTTCCTGTTGCGCTTGTAAATACCCATGCAGTCACTCTTTCACGTCATCATCTTTTAATTCTGTATCATCACCTTATCACTGCACGACATCTTTCCTGGTTTTGGTCTCCCTTTGTGAACTGTCTGTCTCTCTCACTACAAGATGCACTCCAGGACAGGTAACCACGTTTGCCTTGGTCCTAGTTGTTTCCCAGCACCAAGGACAGTGCCCAGCACATGCTAGACTCCAGTATGAATTTATTGAATTAGGGAACACCTATCTCTTACAAATCTCATGTCCTCCTTTTCCTCTGTAATCCATGATTATATAACCTAATGGAAATATATTTAACTCTGGAGTAAATTCTGAAACAAAGCCTTCTTTGAAATAATGGTGAGTTCCTGAATTCTACCCAAAAAACCAAAATGCAAAATTTAATAACTACTTCTGACCACTGGATCTAACATTAAAACTCCTGCTAAACCACTAGATGTCACAAGAATCCCAAACCCCTTCCAAGAATTCAGGTCAGCTGACTTACATCTTTACACTTGTCTAGCTTCTTGATTGCTTCATATTCTTGTGTTATTGTCTGAGGGAAGTAGCATTTCCCTTTATCTTCCTCGTATTCTGCTTTGTAACTTTTCTATAATGAGAAGGAACAAAAACAGATCACCACTGTCAATGTTCCCAAGCAACGGCCCCGTGAGGCATGAACGATTGTCTCCAAACTTACGTCACTGTTTTGAGCCGCAACTTTCATGCAGTGTGTTTGATACGGGTCTTCAAAGCTGCCCACATAATGTCCCAAAATATTCTTTACATATGAGTCTTTATATTTAGCCTGAAACAGAAACACATGTAACTCAGTTTGGCAGTTATACATCAACCCCCAAAAGTAACCTCAAACCCCAGGAGAAATGATGCCCATCCAAACCTCGCTGAAGTTCTTCAGCAGAGTATCAAGTTGATATTTTGGGGTCTCACAGTAATTCACGCTCTTTGCCTTTGTCTTCTCATAGTTTTCCTTGTATAGTCTCTGTCCAAGGAAAAGAAAATTATAGAAAGAAATCAGGAGAAATATATCTCATGGGGCAAAAAAGCATTCATGTGATTTCTATACTTTGACCAAAGGGACACATTTTGCATTTTACAGCATTCTCCACAAATTCAAAAAGCTGAATGACTATCATAAGTGCTGAGGTATTCTACAATCTAGTCTGCTAATAACGGTAAATATGTTATGTTACTTGTCCTAATAATGGTGAAGAAGTCACCATTATCAATGCTGCTGTCTAATAAATTATCTTAAAATAATTGTTTCCATTTGATCATGTTTGAAGGAAAGTGATTTATTTAAATTTTCTCTGCAAAATGCTGTATGAGGTATAACACAGACTGAAGATATTTAGGCACATCCTAGAAAAGTATTCAGTTCAGCCTTTGATGAAAACACAATTCTCAACACCCTTGGAAAGGGGCTTTGCTTATGAACATGTGCCATTTAAATCATAGCAATTTCAAAAAGATGATTTTCTCTGTTTCATTGCATTTTTCACACATTTATCCACATTCTCCTTTTATTCTCTCTTATTGAAAATCAGAAATAAACTGAAAGACAAAATATTTGTGTGTGACATAGTGGTTTGTTTTGTTGGTTGTTGTTGCTTTGAATTAGAGAAGAAATTTCGTAAAGACTTTTATTTCTTTGATAAGCATTTTAAGGTCATTAAAGTGTTATCAATATTTTCTGATTTTTCAACACGAAATTCTTTGCTTTTGAGCTTATGCTTCATCTAAATTTTCCTACATTATTTTTGTCAGACTAATTTTCTAACCTGCCTTTTTTCTGTATTTTGGCAAACTACCTCAAAGTAGTTCATTAAACACACACGTGCAAATATACATATCTTTATGCAGAGATATTGAGACTATTTCTAAGAAAAACTACAAAAAAAATGATATTGCAAGCACATTTTTAAAAATAAAACAGATGGTATTGAGGAGATTTAGGATTCCCTTACAATAGTCACTGGATTTCTGAAGTATAGAGACCTAAATAAGATTGAGGAAGTTAATCTTCCTTGACTACAAAGGCATCATGTTCCATTTTTCACCCAGAATTTGAGATTTCAGTTAGGCTGACACTCCTTCCAGGGGTGTATTAAACAAGAGCAGCCACGTCTGAGAATACGCCTGATTTGCTGAGACACTCACGTCACTCTGGTTTCTGGCCGTCTTCAGGGAGTGCAGCATCTTGGGGTCATCTTCAATGCTCAGGGCGCCAATCATTTTCCCTCTGCTCTTCTCATAGTCTTTCTTGTACAAGACCTGCAGAGACAGCCCCGTGCCAGGCCCCATCTCCAGGAGCCGTCCCACCACCCCTGCCCCTGGCCCCGGCCACACTCACGTCGCTGGCGTTCCTGCTGTTGGCCTTGGCGGCCAGCAGGGG
>PVKY010006130.1:0-16406 GCA_004027775.1 Bradypus variegatus
TCTCTCCTGAGGGGTGAAGTGCCCCTGTCCCTTATTGTGCGGCCTGACTTTTCCTTTAAAAACCTTTCTTGTTGAATTTGAATTAAAATAATACATTCTTGTTTTTTAAAAAAATTACCTCCCCTCCCTCCAGTTCCCCTCTCCCCCCACAGCCCTGCAGCCCCCTGCCCAAGGCCTGTTCATGGGGGATTCCTCCATCAGAAGCCAGAGTCACCAGTTCCCCCCTCAGACCCTGACCCTTCCCTGCCCCTCTGCACCTCCAGGACTCCCCCACCAGGCCCCCCAAGTCCCCCTCATCCCCACCGTGACCCTGCTGCCCCTACCGGGCCTCTCCCTGGGTCCCCTCCCCCAGACACCCCAACTCCCTTCGTGGGGTCAGAGGTGCATCATTGGAGGGGCCTCGCTGACCTTGTCTGTGTGCCCCCCCCCCCGCACACTTGGGGGCCCACAGTGGAAAGGAGCAGAATGAAAGAATGTGCTGGGGTGAGACCTCCAAGTGGGCTGGGGTCACACAGAGCTTCCCTCTCTCCTGCCGTGCCCCCAAGCACAACTCCTCCCGAGGGTGAGGGGTGAATGTGTAGGGTGCACGAATGAGGTATTTTTAGCAGCCCTGACCCTGAGTGCTGGAAGATGGTGGGTGAGAATGAGGCCAGAGCAGCTGGAGGCCCCTCTGCTGGGCTTCCTGGTGACAGCTGCCCACGGGAGCCACCGATCCTGCCCAAAGATAGCCTGGCCAGCCGGGAGCAGGGGACACAGCAGCCACGTCTGAGTCCTCACTCCCTTCCCCGGCTGAGCAAGGAGGAAGATGAATCAGTGCATCCTGGAGCCGGCAGGGCTCCCCTGGGCTCCCCTTGGGGGCCCCAAGGCCAAGGGGCAGAGTGGAGGGTCCTGCTGGCTGGTGGGCTGTCGGGGCTCCGCCTGCGGGCACCCCGAGGCCTGGCCCGGCCCCCAGTCGCCCCTGGCCGGAGCTCCGACACAGCTGCCCTGGGTCATCACAGGCTGGTTCTGGAGGCCGGAGGACGCCAGGCTGGAAGCAGGACACTCCCCGGCCTCCCGGCTGCTCCCCCAGCTGGCAAGGGCACCTTTGCATGCAGAGAGCACAAGCGGGCGAGCAGGGGCTGCCCCACCAGGCAGGGATGCCGTCCGTCCTCGCCACAGCCCCGAGGCCTCAGCTGAGTCACCCAAAAATGGATGTGTGGCCAGGGCAGGGAGGTGTCCAGCACTCAGCCCTCAGGGAAGGGAATACGAGACCAGAGACTCGGTCTCACCCACAAGGCCAGGGTCTGTGCTTCCTTGTCAGTCCATGTACCACGGCCATGAGAGGGCAGTGTGGGTGGGGTGGGGGAGATTGAGGCAGCCTGGTGGAGCCCAAACCCACCTGCCCTGCCCACCTCCCCGGGCCCTAGCAGAGGAAGGCCCTTTCTGCTGCCTCCTGGGGTCCCAGGCCAGGCTAGGCCCCCCCCCACAGCACCCTCACTCTGGAGTGGGAGGCCCTAGGGCAGCTCTCAGTCCATGGCCCCTCCCCTCCCGAGGGGTACCCACTCCCCTTGACCATTGTCCAAACCCAGACACCTGGGGCAAAGGCAGCTCTGCAGGGACCTCCTCTGAGAAACGGGGTTCACGGCGATACTCTGATTGTGCTCATGGTTTTCTAGCACTTTCTCTGCACGCTGCATTTATCACTTGGTGCCATCCTCATGGCTGAGGCGGAGCCTCGGACACTGAGGAAACTACCCAGGCCCACAGCTCAGGTCCACTGGGCCAGGTCCCCCAGCCTACCCCCCCACCTCCATCCGAGGTCATGGCTCCGGCTGCGGGTGGGAGCTGGGTCCAGGGCCCAGTGGAGCGAGGAAGGGGCCCTGATTTGGCAACCACCCGCGAGGAAGTTGGTGAAGTTTCCTTGGACCCTGACCTGGATGAAGGCAGGACAGAGGTGGGGTTTCTGCTCACAAGATGAAAGACACCATCGTCATCCATCCATCCATCTGTCCATCTACCTGTTCACTTGTCCATCCATCCATCCACCTTTTCATCCATCTGTTTGTCCATCTGTCCATCCATCTGTCCATCTCTCCATCCATCCATCCATCTATCCATCCGTCTGCCCATCCATCCATCCGTCTGTCCTTCTGTCCATCCGTCCATCCAGCCAGCCAGCCTTCCTGGGGCCTGAACAAAATAGACAAAGATCCCACCCACTGAGGGGTGGGCAGTGCTGGGGTGTGGAGGCCAGTTTTCCATTTTGGGGTTCAGGGAGGACTGAGGAGACACAGAGAGGGGGTCTGAAGGAGGGAGAGAGGCCCCAGAAAGGGAGCAGCATGTGCAGAGGCCCTGGGGTGGGGGCGGGCCTCAGGGAGCAACGGGGCTGAGCAGGGGGCAGCGGTCCTCCGGCTGCTGCTCCGAGTGAGCTGCAAGACACCGGCGAGGGGCTGTGAGCCCAGCGGGTCAGGGCCTGCACGTGTGCAGGAGGCACGAGACTCAGATGCTGCTGTCCCGTGGCGATCTCTCTCCCCGCATGTGAGATGTGGGACCCCTCCGGTCTTGCTTTGGGGAGCAGTGGGGCCTGGGAACACCACTCTTCTTCATTATAAATGCTGTGGCTGTGAGGTGCCCCAACCCGCCCGCAGGCACCGCTGCTCTGCTGCAGCAACCAACAAAGCACCGTCTCCCTACATTTTAACACCCAGAAACAGCAGTGGCGCCTCGGGGTGGACAGAACTTGGCACCCTGAATGGGAATGCTGCCGTGCCTCTCGCTGTGATTCCTTGACATCTCCCTCCGGCAGCACAGATGCCCGGGCTTGTGCCCGGGCAGTGGAAGAGGAGAGAAGCAGACAACGTTCACGGCCAAGGACAGGAATCAAGGTCACTGATCTGGCTGGAAGAACGTGGTTGAAATAGACTGGGTGAGCTTGCCAGGGAGAACTGGCAGGTCCTGAGCCCCAGGATGGGGACAGGTGGACCCTGGCTGGTGACACCTCAGGCCATTGGAGTGATCACTTGGCTTGGCATGTCCACTCCTGGGCATATTCCCAGGAGAACTGAAAATCACTCACCCCAGTGTTCCAGCAGCATCGTTCCCGGGAGGTGAGAGGCTGGCTGACCCAGGCCTGCAGTGGGCAGAGGTGAGGGCGTGTTTTTGGAAGGGCAGGAGGGGCACGAATCAGGATTTGGCCCCTGCACAGTGGCCGCTGCCCTGACCGGCAGGTGCAGGAAGCTGGAGTTGGGGTGCCCCTGCCTGAGAGGAGAGTGCTACCCTCCAGCCTGGCTTTCCCCAGGGCCGACTGCAGGTGGAAATGCACTGGTTTTGTCTGTGTGAGCTGCTGACCTATTTTCCAGCACATTTGTGCTGAGGACTTGGAGAGAATCGCATGTCCCCAGCTGTGCCCTCAGGACCCTGCCTGGAGAAGTAAGGCGCTCTGCAGACACTCGTCGCACAAATGAATGAATGAAGTGAGTGAATGACCATCGTGGGAAGGGCCCCCCCTCCACCCTGTTTGCCAGCACCTCTGTCCTTGATTTAGTACCTGCCACCCCCCCCACCTCCCCATCCAGTCGGTCAGCTCCCAAGGTCAGGGACATGCCCTCTGCAGACTTCCAGGTGGACAGAGGCCCAGGTGGGGGTGGGCTAGAACCCTGGTTTCCCAAAGGCAGCATTTCAGGCCCTTTAAGATAGCACCGACCCACACGAGTTCCTAATCTCCTCTAATTGCTTCTTGGTTCAGCTCAGAAACCTGCCCCTGCCCAGAAGGCATCTTAGTGAGCTAGACGCACACACAACCCAAATAATAGGGCGCTCCTCAGGATATGTCAGGGTGCTAAGAAACTGTTAATTCTTTTAGCTTACTCTATAAAGCTTTTATCCTTTAGAGAAGATTTCTAAAATACTGATGGATGAAATAACATCCTGGATTTGGAAGGGAGTTGGCCGTGCCAGCCCGTGGCTGGCAGGGTATCATTTTCTCTACTTTTGTGCATGCTCCACACTCTCCAAAGAGAATTCAGGTGACGAGGCTTGGTCACCGCAGGCGCCAGCACGACCTTGTGAAATCCTAGGACACGGGGAGGGAGCCACCTTTGCCGACGGCCGTGCACGTGGATGCTCAGACCAGGGCCCTTTGCCAGTGAACCCAGCCATTGCTCTCCAATCCCCCCTTCCCCGTCCCCACAAAGCTGGTTCAGCGTCGTGGCCCTGTCAGTTCCAGAAAGGGCCCGGACCCCCTCCCACAAATGACAAAACAAAGAAAATCAAAGCCATTGGCCCCTGGGTGTGTGTGGTGGCGCTTGGGGGCACTGGCCAGGGCCCCCCACAGACCCCTGACTGCACCTGGATCGCCCAGGCTGACAGTCCCCAGCCTGCCCAGGCAGTGCCTGCTGCCCACCCCCAGCTCTTGCTGCTCCCTGGGATGGGGCAGGCAGGCCTGACTCAGGCCTGGCCTAGCCAGGCCGCCAAGTTCAAGGCCGTCAGCCGACTCAAACCCTTCCAGATAAGGGTTCCAGCAAGAAGACACGGGCCTTCCTGGAGTTCTCCCCTCACCAGCCACCACCCTGCCTGGGGGACCCAGAGGGGTAAGCCCTGTGGTGAGATTTCAGCGGTCGCTCACCCGTGGGAGGAAGGGGTGGCCTGTGCCCTCCCAGGTGTGTGTCTCTGGGGCCTGGCCCTGGCCCCACCGGCCGCGGACCTGGTGGTCATTGAGCTTTCCGCGGGACCCCAAGCGCAGACCAGTAGCGCTCACAGGACTCCCCAAGTCCCACCCTGCCAGACCCCCTCCCCCTCCGCCCGTGCGCGCTCACCAAGAGTCTGCGTTTTCCTGGCACCCCATCCCGGCCCCGCGACCCCCAGGACCCAGGCCCGCGGCCTCCCAGCCCTCGCTCCTGGCCGGAGGAACAAAGCGGGCGCGCGAGCGGCATCGGCCGGTTGCCTCGCGGTCGCGGACCCCAGTCCGGCCGCCGCCCCTGCCCCGCGCACCGGCGCCCGCCCAGGCTCCGCTGGGCCGGGGGTGTCGGGTGAGGCTCTGGGCTGCTCACCTCCAAGCGGGCCAGGCTCGGCCGCCGGGGCCGGGGGCGCAGAGTCTGAGGGGCGGGGACGGGTCTGCGCGCCCCCGGCCCCGGCGCGGAGGCGGCGGGCCCGCTCGGGCAGACGCCCCCTGCCAGTCCCGCTTCCCGGGCCGGGGACCCTCGGTGCCGGGCACACGCGATGGGAGCGGCCGATGGGGGTCTGCTGCGACTCGCCGCGGGGGGGCCTGGGGACGCGCTCACCTGCCGGGCCGGCGCCTTCCGAGGGCTCCATGCTGCCGGCGGGGCCGGGGAGGGTCGCGGGCGGCGGCGGCGTCACCCCGGCCCGGGCGCCCCTGCGGCGGCGGCGACTCGAGCTCCGACCGGCTCCCAGCGCAGCGCATCCAGGCGCGGCCGGGGGCCGCGGCGGCTGGGAGGAGCCCGCGGGGCGGGGCGCGGCTGCACCCGGGGCCCCCACCCTTCTCCGCGCCCCCGGGCACAGGTGCAGCCCCGCCCCGCCCGCGCGCGCCCCCTGTCGGCCCCTCCCTCCTCACCGCCCCCCACGGCCGAACCCCTCGATCGTGGGCCCCTCCCCGGCTGACCTAACCCTGCTGTCGGCGGCCCCGACGCACCTGTTCAGCCCCGGGGTAGATTCACCCGCAGGTGTGTATGGGGAGCCAACCACGTTAGGCTCTGGGGTGCTAAAGAAGATGCCGAGACCCTCAGGCGGTAGCTCTGGGGGCAGAGACCCTAAGTCAGGACTCCCAGAAGCCTGGATTGCAGGTTGTGATAAATGCCCTGCGGGTGCGGGGCCACAGGAGCGTTTAGCAGTGAGGCTGGGGGTGACGGGAGGGTGCAGCGGGTCCCGCCTCCCAGCACTGCAGGAGGCGGGGCTCAGTCCCTGGGTGCCAAGGAGACTTTATGAAGTGCTTTTTGTGTGCTCGGGCTCTGTCAAGCCCTAAGAAGGAGAAACGATCTGCTGACCTGGTTTTCCAGGTGGCATCACTGACACAGAGAGGAGTAAACTGTCAGGGGACAGCTCAGGCGCTGGAAAGCCAGAGGGTCAGGGTTTGGACCAGACTCTGCCTTATGATGAGAATGAAACAAAAAAGCATCAGAGAGGAGATCCTTCCCAGCCAGAGGTGGAAAAGGGCCGTGTGTGTGTGTTTGTGGGGGGAACACATGAAGGCCCCTCCCTTGCAGGGCTTCTGTGCACAGGCCCAGACAGCAGGTGGAGGCTGGGGGCTGCAGGCCCAGAGCAGGGTCCGGCTGTGAGAAGGACCAGCCGAGGCCCCAGCCTGGCAGAGGTGGAGAGAGGAGGACGGAAAGCAGGAGGTGGGCTGGGTGCTTCACCGTGTGTGTACCCCCTACCCGGGCATCCTCTCTGAGAGGGCCCCCTCCTTGGGCAGGATGTCAGGGTGCTTGTATAGACCGCCCCAATAATTCCCACTTCTAGGACTTTATTAAGGAAGTGAAAGATCTGTATTAATAGCAAAGAAATGTAATGAGCCATTGTTTCTAACCACAAGAGACCAGGAACAGCCTAAATGTCCCATGACAGGGTTTAGGTAAACAGCTGTGTGGGCACTGCGCAGTCACTGACAGCCCCGTGTCTGCCTCCCTCACCGGGAGAGGAAAGCAGAGAGAAGCGCAAATTACACAATGGTTTGTCAAGCATGACCCCATTTTGCAAGGAAAAACTATGAGCATAGAAAAAATGTTCTGGAAAGCCAGGCCAGACAGGTGGGTGTGCTGGTTCCTTGCCTTAGCTCTGTAGCAGAGACCACCCACAGTTTGAGGGTCTATGAACCCAGTGTGTGGGGCTAGGACACAGACGTATTCAGAAGGTGGGTTCCTGGGAACAGTGTGTGCTTCATCCAAACACCCCCACCCCTCGCTCCTGCCGAGGCCTCTCATGCTCAGGACCACCTGACAGAAGCGGCTTTCCCAGTGGCCTCTGAGCCAGGAAGGGACAGGTGAGAGACCCGCTGCGGGCTGATACCACTGCCGCAGCCTCGGGGGGCATCAGCAGGGGAGGCGCTTCCAGAGACCTGGAGAAGCTCCTCCAAGGAGAGGCAGGACGTGAGCACAAGGCAACGCTCCTGCCCTGCCGAGCAGGTGCCGATGGACACCTGGAGGTGCTGGCTCTGCTGCCCCCCAGATGCCTGGTCCTTGCTCCCATGTCACAGGCGGTGAAACTGAGGCCCTGAGGAAGGACCCACACAGGGTCTCACTCCCAGGGTGTGAGGTTATTATTGTTTGCTCCTTTGAGCCCTTTGGGGTCGAGCACGGATTGTTTCTTCCACCCCCATCCCCCCAGTGGGTGCAGGAGGCAGGCGCTCAGCAGAGAAGGTCAAAGGGCAGGAAGCTGCAGCCTGAACAGCGACGGGTGCCCCAGAGACAGGCAGGGACTTGATGGACAGTTTGTCCGGGGGGCCGACTGTGACCGCAGCCCGGGCAGGTGCAGGCCCTCTGGCTGCTCGCCCGCCTGTCATGGATGCAGCCATCCGCTTGCTTCAGAGGGATGGATTCTACAAGAAAGGCAGGTTTCCAGAATGTGCTGTCAGAGTCCCGGCTCTGGAAGGAATCTCAAGGTGAATGCCCTGTACCCCTTCTGTCAGGTGTGGAAATGGAGGCCAGAGGGGCAGTGGGTGCAGGACGGGGTGGTGAGTCTGTGACAACCTGGGGCCTTAACAGAGCTCTCTGTCCCCACCTCGTGTTCCTGGAAACTGCTTTCCACAAAGAACCACCCTCCCCATAAGGCTTGGATGAGCCTGCCCTTCCTCACCTCCCCACCAAGGTTGCCCACGATTGCTCGCTCATCGGCCTCTTTAAATCCCGGCACTGAAGGTGGCTGTGTGAGACGCTCCAGGAGCCCGCCCCCCACGGAAACTTGGAACAACCAGCAAAACCCAGCAGAGCCATCTTCCTCAGAACTCCAGAAAACAGTTAAAGGGTTGCAGAACGGGCAAGTGCTGAATCAAGAAAATGAAGCTTTTAAAGCAGTCAGAGAAGCTTGTGGGTCCCTCGTGGGCCCGGCCCCACTGCCTCCTGGTCACTCTCCAGAGGGAGGAGATAACCCTGTTTACACTCTGCGGTGGCTGCGTGTCGAAGCCTGAAAGACTGAACCAGGAAACATGCTCGTCTTGACCTCCCAGCACTTGCCCGGCAAACAGAAGGGGCTTGGGAACAGCTAAAGCAGCGTAAGGGACGTCTAAGTCAAAGTGACCTGGGGCAAAGGCTTAGCTGCGTTAAGTCACACAGTGGAACACCCAGGAGGGGGAGAAGGTTCATGTCCTGGGGAGAGGAGGGGGCCTTGGAATTCCTAAGACGCAGGCTCAGGAGGCTTAGAGAGGACGCTGTGCTTCACACTCACCTTGGGCTGGGCTTGGAGGTAAGCACCAGCCCACACAGAGCACAGTGCAGAGACTGTGAATGGTGTTTTCTGTTTTTTTAGCTCCCAGCACCCAAAGAAATCTGTCATATCACCAGCTGGATGCAAATTTAAGGAACAGGCAGCTCGGGGATTGAATCCCATAATTAACAGGTTAAAATATTACAATGTACAGTGTGTGACAAAAGATTACAAGACAAACAAAGAACAGGAAATGATGGCCCATCCAAAGGAAGAGGATAAAAATCCAGACATCAATGAAGAACACCAGACTGTGAACATACTGGACAAAGACTTAAAAAAAATGATCCCCAGATGCTCAAAGAGATGAAGGAAAACACAGAAAAAGAACTAGAGGATGTCAGGAAAACAATGAATAAATAATGTGAAAATTTCAATAAAGAGATAGAAATTTTAAAAAGCAACCAAACAGAAATACTGTGGCAGAAGAACACAATAACCAAAATTAAAAAGTTTCCTTGAAGTTTTCAACAGGAGATTGAAACTGAGTGAAGAAAGCATCAATGTGCTTGAAGACAAGAAAACTGAAACAATTCAAGCTGAGAAGCAGAAAGAAAAATGGATAAAAAGAACAAACGGAGCCTAGGAGACCTGTGAAACCCCATCTAGCGCACCAATAGACATGTTATGGGATCCCAGAGGGAGAAATAAGAAAGCAAGGGGCAGAAGGGATATTCCAAGACATAACGGCAGAAAATTTCCCAAATTTAATGAAAGACATGAATATGCATGATTCAAGAAGAAATAGAAGGTCTCCACAGACGAATAACAAGTAAAGAGATTGAATCAGTAATTAAAACCTCTAAACAAAGAGAAGCTCAGGAACAGATGGCTTCACTGGTGAATTTTACCAACATTCCAAGAATTAATACCAATCCTGCTGAAACTCTTCCACAAGATTGAAGAGGCGGGAACACTTATCAACTCATTCTGTGAGGCCAACACTTTTACTTTTTACTTTTACCAAAGCCGGATAAAGATGCAGCAAGAAAAAAATTACCGACCAATCTGCTCTATGAATATACATGCAGAACTCCTCAACAAAACACTAACAAACTGAATCCAACAGCACATGAAAAAAATCATACAGCATGATCAAGTGGGACACAAGGGTGGTTCAACATAAGAAAATAAGTCAAGTAACACACCACATTAATAGAACGAAGGGGGAAAATCCACAGTCGTCTCAGTTTATGCAGAAAAGGCATTTGACAAAATCCAGCACTGCTTCTTGATAAAAACACGTAGAAAACTAGGAATAGAAGGTCATAAATGAAAAACCCATAGCTAACATTATACTCATTTGTGAAAGACTGAAATTTCCCTTCTAGGATCGGGAACAAGACAAGGATGCCTGCTGTCACCACTGTAATTCAACATCGTACCGGAAGTTCTAGCCAGAGCAATATGGCAAGAACAGATCTCTACAGACATACAGACATAGCAGATATATAGAACAATGGAATAGAATTGAGAGTTCATAAATCAATCCTCACATCTCTGGTCAATTGATTTTTTTATCTTTTTTTTTTAAAAATTCAGTTTCATTGAGATATAGTCACAAACATACAATTGTTCACAGTACCATTTTATCGCTGTGCATTCATCACCACAATCAATTTTTGAACATTTTCATTACCACACACAAAATAAGAATAAATGTTAAAGAAAAAAAGAACACCCAAAACATCCCATACCCCCCACCTCTCCCTATTATTCATTTACTTTTTGTCCTCATTTTTCTACTAATCTGTCCATACACTGGATAAAGAGAGTGAGAGCCACAAAGTTTTCACAATCACACGGTTACACAGCGTAAGCTGTATAGTTATACAATCATCTTCAAGAATCAAGGCTACTGGGTTGCAGTTCAACAGTTTTCAGGTATTTTCTTCTAGTTATTCCAATACACTAAAAGATAAAAAGGAATATCTATATAATGCGTAAGAATAACTTCCAGAATGACCTCTCGACTCTATTTGAAGTCTCTCAGCCACTGAGAGACTTTTGTTTCATTTCTCTCCCTCCTTTTGGCTAAGAAGGCTTTCTCAATCCCCCAACGCCAGAGCCAAGCTCATCCCTGGGAGTCATGTCCCAAGTTGCCAAGGAGATTTAAACCCCTGGGAGTCATGTCCCATGTAGGGTGTAAGGCAGTGAGTTTACCTTCCAAGGAGACTCAGAGAGAGAGGCCACATCTGAGTAACAAAAGAGGTTCTCTGGGGGTGACTCTCAGGCACAATTTTAAATAGGTTTAGCCTCTCTGCAGTAACAAGCCTTATAAAGGCAAGCCCTGAGGTTAAGGGTTCAGCTTTCTAAATTGGTAGCCCCCAATGCTTGTGAGAATATCAGTAATTCCCCAGGTGGGGAAGTTTAATATTTCCACATTTTCCCCAAGCCCCTCAAGGGGGCTTTCCAAATATATTTTTATTCTCTGCCCAGATTACTCTGGGATGTATCAGTGATTCATGCTATCCTGTACAAACCAACCAGATTTCACTCCCTATTCAAAGTTCCATGTAATTGTTTTGTTTGAATAAACTGACCATACAAGTTAAATTATATTGTGTGGCCAATTGATTTTTGACAGGGGTGTTACACCCACTCAATGAAGAAAGAATAGTCACTTCAATAAATGGGAAAACTGGATGTCCATATGCAAAAGAATGAATGCGGACCCCTACCTCAAACCATAAACAAAATGAACTCAAAATGAACCAGAGATCTAATTAGAAGACCCAAAACTATAAAACTTCTAGAAGTAAACAGGGAAAAATCTTCAGAACCCTGTGTTGTGCATTAGTTTCTTAAATTTTAGACTAAAAGCACAAGCAACAAAAGAAAGAGTAGATAAATGGGACTTTATAAAAATTAAAAACTTTTGTGCATCAAAAGGCTTCATCATGAAAGTAAAAAGACAACTTACAGATGGGAGAAAATATTTGGAAACCACACATCTGACAAGAGTTTAAAGAAATTCTGCATCTCAATAACAAAAAGACAATCCAATTAAAAAATAGGCAAAAGACTTGAATAGAAATTTCTCCAAATGTGCTATACAAATGGCCAACAAGCACAGAAAAAGATGTTCAACATCATCAGTCACTAGAGAAATGCTAATCAAAACCACAATGAGGTTCCATCTCACACCCACTAGAAAGGCTATTAATAAAAAAATGGAAAATAAATTTTCACGAGGATGTGGAAAAATAGGAACACTTGTTCACTGTTGCTGGAAATGTAAACTGGTGCAGCCTCTGTGGAAAACATTTTGACAGTCCTTAGAAAGTTGAGTGTAGAGTTGCCCTAGGACCTGGGAATCCCACATCTAGGTATACTTGAAGCAAAAGCAGGGTCGTGATCAGATATTTGCACACCATTGTTCATAGCGGCGTTATTCAAAGTCACCAAAAGATGGAAGGAACCCAAGCATCCATCAACAGATGGTAATTAAAAGTAGAACATTCATGCAATGGGATATTATTCAGCCTTAAAAAGAAGTAAACTGCTGGTATGTGCTACAATGTGCATGAACTTTGAAGACATCATGTTGAGTGAAATAAGCCAGACACAGAAAGGACAAATACTGCCTGATTTCACTGATGTGAAATATTTAGAGTAAGCAAATTCACAAACAGAAACCAGAACACAGGTTACTAAGGGCTGGAGTGGAGGTAGGGAGTGGGGAGCTATGTTTAATTGGAACATAGTTTCTGTTTGGGGTGATGGAAGAGTGGGTGACGGATGGTGGTGATGGTAGCATTAGATTGTGAATGTAATTAATGGCATGAATTACATATTTAAATGTGGTTGAAAGGGTAAATTTTAGGTTGTAGATATGTTAATAGAATAAATAATTTTTAAAAAAACAGGACTGTACAACACAGTAACCCCTAATGTAAACCATGGACAGTAGATAATAGTATAATTATAATATTGTTTCATCAGTTGCAACAAAGGTACCACACTTATGCAAAGTGTTAATAATAGGGAGAACTGTGTTTGTGGGGGGTATTTGGGAATCCTGTTTTCTGCATGATTTTTCTGTAAACCTACAACTTCTCTTAAAAAGAAATCTATTACTTTAAAAACAAAACAGAAATGAAAATCAGTAGTGCCAGCACCTTTCTATTCTTTGAGATGGTCCTTATTACGGAGCCGCTCCTTACCTGTGACCTTGGCCCTGGGTGAGGTCAGGGCCAGAGCTCAGCCCCTTCCATCAGCTCTCTTGCTGCTCCCAGATGCCCTGCCCTGGTTCCTCAGGGACACCATTTCCAGGAAGCCCTTGGGGATTTCCTGTGACCCTCTCGCCTGTATCCAAGCCCCAGAGACACACTTGTTTTCACTGTTGAAAAGATAATGGTGAAAGTATCACTGTTATGTACACATGTTAAAGTTCACAATAAAAAAAATTTAAAAAAATCACAAAACAACAACAAAAAAACTTTTCTTCTGGAGAAACAGAATTTGTTGGGGATGGACTTGATCCAAGTAATGGGTCTGAGACTTCCAAGGAATTTTTATGGCATTTTGAATGTGGGATGTGCTTAAAGTCTACAATACACAGAACCTCTAGCTGTTCTAAGTAGTATACACAAGTTTAAATAAAAGACTTGAAATGCCCTCTTAAATGGTGATGAAGAGTGAAAGATTTTGGTATCTTTTTTTTAATTAATAAGTTAGACTTTATCAAAATTAATGTTTTATCTGTGAAAGATCATGGGAAAAGGATGTAAAGACAAGCTACAGCCTAGAAAAAGAAAACATTTGTAAATCACATTTGGCAAAGAACTAGTATCTAGAATATACAAAGAGCTTTCAAAACTTAACAGTTAAAATACAAAACAATCCAGTTAGAACATGGGAAAAATGTATGAAGAGACGTTTCACTGAAGAAGATATACAGATGGCTAGTAAGCACAAAAAAGATGTTCAACCAAATTAAATGCGAAGTGAAACCACAATGGAGTAGCACTGGACACGCATCAGAATGGCTTCAAATAAGAGTAGTGACAATATCAACTGCTGACGAGACTGAAGAGAAACCGGAACACTCTTATTGCTGGAGGAAATTAAAATGGTACAGTCACTTTGGAAAACATTTTGACTGTATCTTAAAAGAGCAAAACATGCAACTTCCATATGACCCAATAATTGCACTCGTGAGCATTTGTCCCAGAGAAATAATGACTTATATTCCCACAAAAACCTGTACAGGATTGCTTTAGCAGCTTTATTTATTATAGACAATAAGTAGAAATAACTCAGATGTTCTTTGATGGGTGAATGGTTAAACATGCCACAGAATACCCCTCAACAATAAAAAGGAACAAACTATTGGTATACATAGAAACCTGGGTGGAAAAAAACTCCCAAATTTTAGATACAGTGTAATTCCATCAATATAACCTAATTTGAATGACAAAATTATAGAAATGAAGAACAGATTACTGGTTGCCAGTGGTTACGGGCAGGTTGGACAGGAAGGAGGTAGGATTGGCTATAAAAAAAGCAACATGAGGGCTGCACCTTATGATGGAATTACTTTATATTCTGATTGTATTAATGTCAATATCTTGGTTTTGATATTGCTTTATAGTTTTGCGAGGTGTTACCATTGGGAGAAATTAAGTAAAGGATACATGTTATTTATCTGCATTATTTTTAACAACTGTATATGAATTTGCAATTATCTCAAAATAAATTTTAAGACTAAAAAGAAATCAATAAGTGAATGTACTGTGATTGTTAGATTAAAATACACCCTATTTTGTTGCTATATACCAGCAAAAATATTGAAATTGAAATAAAAACAAAGGAATACCATTTATATTAGCATCAAAAACATTAATACCTAAGAATTAATTTAATAAAACATATAAATGACTTTTTATGCTAAAAACTATAAAACACTAATGAGAAAAATTAACAAAGATTAGACTAAATGAAAATAGGAAGGCATATACTGTTCATGGATTGGGAAACTAAATATGGTGAAATGTAAATTCTGTAAGAAATTGAAATCTATCCATTCAGTGGAAGCTCAGTCACATTGCCAGCCAGTTGTGTGTGTGTGTGTGTTGCATTCATTTGTGCGAATCAACAATCTGATTCTAAAATGTGTATGGAAATTCAAAGGACATTAACAGTCAAATAAATCTGGATGAAAATGATTAAAATTAGACAATTTATATTAGCAAGTTGAAGCTGTTTGTATGAAGTTACATTAACTTAGATAGCACACGGTTGGGTCAAGTTTGGATGGAGAATACCAGCCTAAAACAGACATCTCAGCAACACGCCCTCACCTATATGGCCACTTGATTTATAAAAAAAGCCCCACTGCAATTCTGTGGTAAAGAATGGTCTTTTCAGTAGATGATGGGACGTTGCTCTCTAGGAGACAGGGGAAGTAATGGTGGTTCTAAAGTTGTAACTGGCAAAGAAGCAGCATCGCTCAGAAAGGTCAAGGGGAGATGTTGTGGTCATTTTTGTGGTTTGCAGTGCTCTTGTTCTTGTCTGGCTCAGGCGTGATTACAGAGTGACCTTGTTTTTGCCCCTCCAGCACCTTCACAGGGTGACCTTGTTTAAAGATGCCTGTAGAGTTCCTTATCGTAAGACCAGGTATGAACCGAGCACTGTTAGGGCTGCTTTTTTCTTTCTCAGAGGCTTTAAGGAGCTGCTTTTATGCTCTTGTCCACGTCTTGAAGCATGTCTTCCAGACACAGCGTCTGTATGAATTTACAGTGGCCGCTGGTCGCCGTTGCTTTCCATTTTGTCTTCTTAAGCTTGTATTCTGGTTCTTCTGCTTAGTGTCTCATCAGGCTGCAATCAAGGTGTCACCCATGGCTAAGGTCTCATATGGAAGTTGAACCAGGATTTCCTTCCTCCACTCACACAGTATTGACATAAATCACTTCTTTATAGTTAGAGGATTCATGCCAATTTGATTCTTCACAGCCAGTGAGTGAGTGAGAGAGACCGTGGGAATCTGTTTTATATATATATGAGCACTTTATTCACATAGGACATTGTGTTGGAGTGTGAGCTGCTGTCTGCTGAGGACTTGGACCAGGGCTGGATTGAGTGTCTTTGGTTAGGTTGTTGCCTCTTTCCACTAACCTAGGCTCCTGTGAGAGCCTGGAGACTTGGTATCTTTTTTATCTATAACAATGACATACTGCCCTATTGTTATCAGTCTATAAATCTGTTTTCTTTATTTGCAATTTGGTTTAGCAGTATGAGTCATCACAGCAATAAGAAGCATCCAGTTGTGTATTATCCTTTTCATGTTCATTGTTTCATCCTGTTTGGGGTACGCTGTGCTTCTTGGATCTGTAATTTTATGTCTTTCATAAGAGATGGGAAATTTCCATTAATTATGTCCTCTATTATTGCTTCTGCCCTTTTCCCTTCTCTTCTCCTTCTGGGACACCAGTGATACGTATGTTATTGAACTTTGTTTCATCCTTAAGTTCCCGGAGACGTTGCTCATATTTTTTCATTCTTTTCTCCATCTGCTCCTTTGCATGTAGGCTTTCAGGTGTTTGTTCTCCAGTTCTTGAGTGTTTTCTTCTGCCTCTTGAGATCTGCTGTTCTATGTTTCCATTGTGTCTTTCATCTCTTGTGTTGTGCCTTTCATTTCCATAGATTCTACTAGTTGTTTTTTTGAACTTTTGATTTCTGCCTTATATATGCCCAGTGTTTTCTTTACAGCCTCTATCTCTTTTGCAATATCTTCTCTAAACTTTTTGAATTGATTTAGCATTAGTTGTTTAAATTCCTGTATCTCTGATGAAGTATACGTTTGTTTCTTTCACTGGGCCATAACTTTGTTCCTCTTAGTGTAGGTTGTAATCCTCTGTTGTCTAGGCATAGTTTCGTTGGTTATCCAGCCAGGCTTTCCCAGACCAGAACAGGCTCAGGTCCCAGAGGGAAGAAATATTCAGTATTTGGTTTCCCTGAGGGTGTGTCTTAGAAAACTGCTCCACTCTGTGCCT
>PVKY010006131.1:0-16382 GCA_004027775.1 Bradypus variegatus
GCTCCTTGAGGGCAAGGACAATGTCCTTTATGCCCCTGTGTCCCTCCATCAGCCCAGAGCTTGTTTGATTTGGGGTAAGCCAGAAAAGTGAAGAGCAGTATCCACAGGCCAAGCCCCACATTCAGTGCTTCCTCCAGGGAGGAAAGCCCAGGCCAGGTGGCCAGGGGCAGAGAGCCCCCTTGCAGGGCTCAGAGCTCCGCCCTTCCTTTTGGTGCACCGTGGAACCAACCAAACTCCAGCTGATGGTCAAGTGCTGCTTTTCTGACACTGCGCCCAATATTTCCACTCTGTCTTCCACAGCAGACCTTTAAATATTTTAAAAGAGCTGTCAGGATCCACTTAGATGTGTTTTCTTCCAGGTTAAGGGCTCCCGGCTCCCTCAGCCTCACGTGACTTGCTGGGCAGACCCTGGGGCCTCTCAGTCCTCCTCCTCCAAGTGTCAATGTCCTTGCCCAATCGTGGCTCCCAGAATGAAAAGCAATGCTCCAGGTGTGGTCTGGCCACCAGCAGGCACAGAGGGACATGCCATTAGCTCCCCTCTTCCAGGCTCTGTGCTTCTATTAGTCAGGCCATGCTTGCATTAGCTTTCCTGGCAGCTTCACCCACTGTGGGCTCCCATTTGCACTTTGTCTGCTAATCCATCCAACTCATTTGCCATCTAATCCACAATTCTCTTTCTTGTCCCCAAGGGTGGCATCAAAGTCCTCACAAAGCGCCTTGCTGAGACCAAGATAGGCCATGTACAGAGCATGCCACATGGCCACCAGTCTAGAAAACCCCTCAGCCAGACAAAGGAGGTCATCTGGCCGGACTTGCACTTGGTGAGCCCAGCCTGATTCCCCAGGATCGCTCCCCCACCCCCCAAAGGGCTCATAAACCATCAGCGCAATAATCTTTCCTCAGTGCCCTCCACGGAGCTTTCCTCGCCCAAGGTGCTCACTCAGTGTCTAGATTGAGCGACTGTGACGGGCTGGCTGACTGCTTAAGCTTGCCATGAGGTTTATGGTGGTGAACTGGGCCTGTCT
The DNA here is from genome assembly GCA_004027775.1 of Bradypus variegatus. Lineage (NCBI taxonomy): Eukaryota > Metazoa > Chordata > Mammalia > Pilosa > Bradypodidae > Bradypus > Bradypus variegatus. Next base: position 1,026 of record PVKY010006131.1, read on the forward strand.
GGGGAGAAGCCAACAGGGGGACCAACTCCAGATACCACAAACTCAGGAATGCCCATGGAGGTTGTAAATAGCTTGAGAGTGGGAATTTGTGTCTCTGGGTTGGAAAATTTATTAATGATATTTAATGTATTTCACTGTCCCTGCACAATATTTGATTCAAAGAAAATATGGAAACGTCACTGGAATCCCAATTCTGCCAAACCATTTCCTTTCTCCTACAATTAGGTACTCTGGATTTTTAGTGTCCTTTGTGTATGTGTGTTTGTTTCTTCTGATTTCCACAGGCTATTTTTAGAACAATCATGACTCACTTTTTGAAAGGCTTAAGAAAAGTCTTTTTTCCCCGGCAATCAAATGTTCCCGTCCTCTGGGTGACACGCATTGGGTAAGTCATAGCCGGGTGACAGACAGGGAGCCTGGGGGAGCAGGCAGGAGGAGAACTGGGGGGAGATATGTCCACACAGCAACCTCCAGCCCCTGGCTTGTCCCACTGATGAACCCCACTCTTTGTGAAGGGGCAGATGAATCCAGGTTACGGGAGAGCCAAGCCACGGGAGGAACGGGCTACTCCAGTTACACTTATGGAGAAGCTTCTGTGATGGTTAGGTTCATGTGTCACCTCGGCCAGGTGATGGTGGCCTGGTGTCTAGTCAAGCAAGCACCGGCCTAACCATTACTGCAAAGACATTTGTGTCTTGTTAGTAAACCAGAAAGCTGGTTTATTAAGTCATCAGTCAGTTGGCTGCAGCTGTGACTGATTAAATCAACAAAGGGTGTGTCTTTTGCCATGACAGAATCCAAGCAGCTGGATTTAATCCAATCAGTTGAAGACTTTTAAGGGACACAGAGAGAGGAACTTCACTTCTTCTTCGGCTAGCCAGCAAAGCATTTCCGGAGGGGTTCATCCAATACTTTCATCGAAGTTGTCAGTTTCTTGCCTGCCCTACAGAATTTGAACTCATGCATCCCCACAGCTGCATGAGACACCTTTATAAAATCTTATATTTATAGATATCTCTTGTTGGTTCTGTTTTCCTAGAGAACTCTAACTAATACAGCTTCCAACCCTGAAAAGCTGCCACTAGGACAACACTTAAACAGAGCCAGTGGGGAAATGAAAGGAGACACAATTGGCTTGGGAAAAGCACTAACTATGAGCTCTTCAACTGTGGAATGGGCTGCCAGGCAAAGTGGTGAGCTCCCCATTTCTGGAAGTATTCAAATTGAGCTGGACAACCACTTCGGTGTCCATGGTGCCTTCCAGTGCTGGCTCTGTGAAAGCTCCCAGGGAGGCTGTTGGAGGAACTCCAGTGCTGAAGGGGAGCCTGAACCCCAAACGTCCGAGGTCTCTTCCAACACCAGGACTCCAGGAAAGATAAGACAACTGCAACCATGTCCACCCCTGTTCCCCAAAGCAGAGGCACCATAGGAAGGCTGAGGGGGATTTAACCTCCATGAGGCCTTTCTGGAGCAATCCTTCTGGAAGGGGAAAGCTTTTGGGTTCTCTCCCCCAGTCTCTACCACAGTAATACACATGCTGCCCCCAACATTCAAACAAAAAGTGCTTGAAAGGCATTTTACTAGCTAAAAGTGGATTTATTTCAAGCCTTCTTTATGTACTTAGACCCTTTAAAAAGTAGAGGGTCTCAGGGAGCTTACAATCTGAAAATGAAATGTTGAGATTAACACACATCTGAAATATAATGCCATACAACAAAACACAAACTGGAGTAATTCAATGCCCCTGAGTGTGTATGAGGGAGGGAGGGAGGGAGAGAGAAAGAGAGAGAGAGGGAGAGAGAATGTTTGTGTGTGTGCGTGTGTGCGTGTGTGCGTGCGTGTGTGTGTGTGTGTGTGTGTGTGAAAGGTGTCAGATTCAATTTGAGGCATCTGTAAACTACACAAGTCCTTTCCTTGTTCACCAGGAGTCTACCACACTCCCTCTCCAATATTTAAGAATCAGTCCCCACTGACGGCCAATGTTACACAAGAGGAGACCCAGAAAAGTCGAGAAGCACTGGATGAACTTGAAAGTGTGCGGATCCCTTTCCCATCCATCATCCTCTAATCTTCCATTCATTCACCAAACATTTACTCAGCACCCACCATGGCCCAGTGCTGTGCCAAGCACTGAGGTCACAGCAGGGGCAAAGCAGACCCAGAGCCTGGGCCCAAAGGAAGCTCACAGCCTGGCTGAGAAGGCAGCCGCCAGCAGACAACAAGAAACGGTGTGTGCCGACAGTCAAGCTGGGGAAATGTTACCATGGGAAATTATATAGTGCTGTGGAGCGTGTGACCCTGGGAGCTGGCTTCATCCATGGAGGACTTCCCAGAGGAGGTGACATTTGAGCTTGGGTCTGAAGGATGAGGGAAAGGTAACCAGATGTGGGGTGGAGGAGGGTAAGGATAAGAGGGAGCCTGGAACTTTGGAGAGATGGAAAGATGCTCCTAACATCCCTGTGAAGTGCATGGAATGTTCTTGGATGAACTTTGCATCTAAGAACACAGAGTACCAACAAGGGTATCAGGTGCAGCTGGGCTCTGGAGTCCCAATGATATCTGAGACAGATACACAGGGCAAGTTTGCTCATCTGCAAATTAGGAATAGGACATACTTAGGGCTTAGAATTGATAGGACTCAATGGCTGGTTGAATGTTGGGGGCAGTGACGGAGACTGCAGGGACTGAAAGAGAAGGAAGGGGTTTATTTCTAGCATGGACACCTGAAGAATGGTGACACCATTAGTCAAAATAGAAAATCTGGGAGCCAGAGCAGTTTTGAGCATGTTCCATAGCTGTGATTTTTGGGGGGTGTTCAGCTTGTCCCAGGTCTGGGTTCTCCCTAGGACAGACAGAAGAGAAATTAAGGGGGGGCTTTATTAATTAAGCTTGTTCTTGGGGGTGGGAGGGGGGTGTAGTGGAGCATCCGGGAAAGGGCCCCAGCAGGGGTAAAGGCAGGAAGGAGCGCAAGTAGATATGCCTGGCTGGAGGAGATGACAGGCAAGGTGCATGGGGCTGGGGGATGAAGATGGAGGGTCAGGAGGGGGCTGGAAAGCTAAGGAATCTGGACTTGATCTCAAAGGTAAAAAGGAGCCATCGAAGAGTTTTGAGAAGGAAAATGGCATGGTCAGCATGTGCTCTTAAACAACGCTGAGACTGCAGAGTGGAGGATGGATTGGAGAGCATAGGTAGAGTGGGTGAGGGAGCTCAAACCAGGGGGCACTCGGGAGCTAGATGTGACAGGACCGGGTGGCTCTTTGGGTGTGAAAAGGTGACCCAGAGAGGGAGTATGTAAGAGTCATTCTCAAATTATCTGCTCAGCTAATTAGATGTGGAATTTGAGGGTGCTGCAGAAGATATGCTGAGGGATATCCAGGAGGTGGCTGGATCAGTGAATCCAGAGGTCAGCAGCACGGTGAGGATGAAGACATACCTGGAGGTGCATTCATGTCCCCTCCCCCAGAAACCAGCCTGCTTCCCACCCTCTCCTCTCTGGCTCATTCGTGGCCTGGTCATTTGTCCTGTTACTCAAGGCAAGCCCAGGAAGCATTCTGAGTCTTCCTTCCCCTTCATCACCACCCACACACGCACACATCCAAATCATCAGTTAGACCTGTCAACTCTCCCTCCAAAATGGGGCCTGTGTCCCGCTCCAAGTGCTCTTTCTCCAGGAGCAAGGCAATGGCCTTTAACAGCCTTGTTTCCTCTCTTGCCCCCTCCCCGTCCCCCAAACGCCATTTGCCTCCCAGCAGCCAGAGTGACAAGACCACATTTCTCCCACGCAGAAACCCCTCCAGTGGTTTCCCCTCATGTTCAGAAGAGATGCCAACTCCTTATCTGGCTTAGGAAGATCTGCAGAAGCTTCTCCCACTTCCCACGTCCCACACCCTGCATCCCCTCCCAGCCTCGGTACCCCACTCTGACTGCCTTACAGCCTTGGGGTTTACTGTTCTCTGGCCTCAGAATGCACTGCCATCTGACCTTCCCAAGGCTCGTCCTTCTTGCCATTTGGAGCTTTGCCTAAGTATCACCTCCTCAGAGAGGGTTTCCCTGGCTACCTCTGGAAAGCAGCCACCCTAGAGCAGTCACCCTATCACATTAGCACATTTTAATGCTATGCTTTGCACTTTTCATGATCAGATGTTTTTCATGTTTGTAAATGTGCTCATTGCATATCTCTCTCTCTCACACACACACACACACACAGGATATAAGTGCCTAGAACAGTGCCTGCCCATAGTAGGTGTTCCACAAATATCTGCTGAAAGAATGAATCATTAAATGAGTGGATAAATTCTCATAAAGATAATGCTTGGTGCTCAAAGTAAATGAAGCCCGCTAGAGAAAGAGAGTACAATCAAGCAAAGGGTGTCTAGCTGAAGAAGAAGGAAGAAAATGAAGGGACAACTGCATTGAACCAAGTCAAGGGAAAAGAAAGTTTTAAAATGGAGGGACTGCTCACAGCATTAAATGCTGCCAGAAAGACCGTGCAAGATTAGAACCCAAATGCATCCATTGGATCTAAGAAGAAAATGGTTGCTAACGACCTCGGTGTGAAAGTGGAGTGGGGTGTTGGGGAGGGGAGGGTGGTGGGACATGAAGCATGTGAGTGGGGGGAGGGGGGCTGGCTAAGAAGGGGACTTTAGGTGTCACGCACGGCCCTTCCTCTAGGTCCTGAGCAGGTTAGCTGTGGTCCCAAACATGCACCCTACACATACAGCAAAGCAGAGCCCTGAAGCTAATTGAGCTATCCACCCCGAAAGCGGTAGACGGACTGTTGCTACTTGAACATGCACCAGACCCCAAACAGCTCATCAGAGTCTTCTTCCAACCACACACTGCCTTTCCCTGGGAGGAGCCCATGTCAACACAGTCTCACTGGCTCATCATATTTCAGTGGCATTTCAGCACCCTGTTTAGACTGTCCCCCAGGCAGCCACCCAGTCTTCATTCAAACCAGGCCCTGGCTCCATGCCAGGCTCTATGGTGACTTCCCCATCTAGGGGACATCCTGGGTGGTTGGTATGAAGCTAGTGTGGAGAGTGAAGAGAGAAAAGTGGGACTCCCACATTTGGAGCAAACTTAAGGGTCAGCTCTGTGCCCAGTTCCACCCCCAGTACTTCTCAGCTGGGAAATTTGATGGCTTGAGGTCCAAGGTGTGAAGGTTTCAATCTTGGTCTTGCCTCTTCCTAGCTCTGTGCAAGTCCCTTACACTGTCTGGGTCAATAAAATGAGAGGGGTGGACTAGAAATTGATCTCCAAGGACCCTCCAGTTCCAACTTTCTCTGAAATACCCTTACCCTTCCTATCTGGTTCTGGTAAATCTTTGTATCCCCCAAGTTCAACAGCCAATTCTCAAAGAACGCTTGATGAGTGTGTGAGCAGATGAAGCTCCCTCAGGGGTGCCGGCAGCGGTTAGGTCATTTCAGCTAGGATACGGCCATGGGCTGTAAGAGGGGCTACCAGCTCCCATTTAGGGGAGGCTGGCAAATCCAAAGACAGCAAGAAGTTGCATGCAAGGGTCAAACATCCCCTGAGAAAGGAACCCTGTTTTGAGCACAAAAGGAAAAGGGAAGAAAAGACCTGGACTGTTCCGGGAAGAACGTGCAGCCCATGGGGAGAGAGAAGACACATCCAGGAAACCTGAAACACACGAGGAAATGTATCGACGTCGGGGTTGCAGGGCTGAGGGAGGGGGCGCGGGAGGCTGGCAGGGTGCAGGCCGCCTCGGGGCCCAGCGCAGCTGATCCCACGCAGTTCTAACAAAGCTTCCATTTTTAGCAAGTTTTGAGGAAACTGAGGGTTATGAATTGGCCCAGGGGCAGGATAGGTTTATTCAGGTTGGGGACAGGGAAGAATATGAAGCAGGAGGAAAAAAAAAAAAAAACACACATTGCCAAGAGCGGATGCTGGCCGGCCAGGCGCGGCCCTGTCCTGCAGAGGGCGGTTTGCCTCGGGGATGTCCTCTCAGGGGAAGACGCCGGAATCCTGTCGCTGTGCTCATTTAAAACCAGCTGGGACAGAGCCCCAGAGCCAGCACTGTGGGCAGCAGCGGCGGGGAGGGAAACTTATTTAAACGCGCCTGGGATGAGCCTGCCGGACCCCCGGCAGGTTCATGAGTTCCCGGGGCCGCCGGCCCTCTCGTGAGATCTTCCCGCACCGGCCAAGTGAGGAGCATCCACCCCAATGCGGACTCCCACTTTTAATGCATTTTCATTCCTTGTGGACTCACCGCGAGCCCCTATGGGAGGCCCTGGAGAGCTCAACTCTTCAAATAGAAAAATAAAAGCAAGCACAGGAGCGCCACCCCCACCCCCACCCGGCCGGGCACTCAGCAGCGCACGTCCCCCATTACCCTGTGCCCCGGGCTGAACCCTGAAATATTGATGTCCCCCTTAATCACGTCTCGCTGCCCACTGCACAAGACTCCTCAGGCCTCTGGGAAGGAAGATTTAGAGGCTGGGAGGGCAGCGGCCCATGACCAGGAAGATGGACACCAGTGCTTAGAAGAGAGTGTGAGCAAGGCCTGAGCGCGGCTCCCCTCCGGGAAAGGGAGCCTGATTGGCCACGCTGCCTTCTGGGTCAGCCGCTCCGGACCCAGGGAGGAAGGGGCAGCTCTTCTGGGAGCAGCTCTGCAGAGCAAGGAGCAGCAGGAGTCTGCCAGAGGGGGTGCTCCCCACGGGCCTGGGGCTTCTCCCTCTTCTGCCTACAGGACCTCCTCTCCCCAGACCTCCTTTGCCAGTCTGCCTTGCCAGTTTGAGCTCAGAAAGGGCAGCTGATGAGGAAGTTTCCCCATGGTGTTAGAAAGAAAGCTGTACCTGGAAGAGAATGAACGCTCACCCGATTACGGAGAAGAAAAGAATTTATTCAATATCTTGCAAGTACAGCAAGCAACCAAAATGTGGTGGCTGGCACCCAGAACAATAGAACATAGCACTATTTATTCCCTAAGCCTACCATCCACTGTTTTTCCATTGGCTGCATACTCCAGAGGTTATGGCCTATTCGACAGGCCTAACTAACCAGCACAAATTTGAAACAAGCAACCAGAGCAAATTTGAAACACTTGGAACAAGTCTCCACCCCTGACTATACCTGTTATACCCATATAAGGCACTGACACCACTCCTATGCTTACATGGCCTCTTTCCTTTGCTCCTTAACTGCTGAGCCAGTTGGTAACAAATTATGAGGCTATTTTAGGAGCCTCCACCCCTGAGTCTCCACCTTGCAAGGACAGTGGGTGGACAAACAGGAGGACCGGCCACCGACTATGGCTTCGCTTTTTGACCCTCTGCTATCTTCCCCGAGCTGCCCCCATCCTGTGTGAAAGCTAAACTTAATCTCATTCTCACAATGGTGACTGGCATAAGGAAGGCACTGACCAAAGCCAGGGTTTTAGGTGACTTCCCAAAGTGGTCTGAACACCCCAGGATGGACTCAGAGCAGAAGGCCAAGAGGTAGAGCCACTGGCACCTACCCCTACCCCCACCCAGGAGAGGGTGAAGACCTCCACATGCTGTGAGGAGACCTCCCACCACCCTCTGGGAAAGACCCTGAAAGAGTTTCCAGATTTAGCAAATAAAAAGACATGATGCGACAACAATTTCTTTAGTGTATGTCCCATACAATATCGTGACATCCTTATGCCAAAAAAAGTATTCATTGTTTTTCTGAAATTCACATTTAACTGGGCATCCTATACTTTTCTGGACCTTCTATGAGGGTAGGCTGCCTAAAGAAGCCTGGTCAGGGGAAAGTAATTCTCAGGCAGCCAAAGTGTGGCCAGCAGCTCTAAACACTTCCTCAGGGGGCTGCAAAGGGTCTGTTTAGGGGGTTTCTGTCTTGTCTGGGCTCCCACACACCCTCCACGCAGCATCAACATGACAGCTGCCCGTAGAGCCCCCCACTCCCACCCAAGCTGACTAACAGGGCGGCTCCCTAGAGGATGGAGGCCAGTCTAGGCTGCAGCCATCTCCCTGCCCCGCCAATCTGGGAAGCAGCTTCCTGGCAGTTTTCATCTGCCCTCTTTAACTGGCATCCATTTGCTCTCACTTAGTCTGGGTACAGACGCTTTCAGTGAAAGGGAACTTCCTGTCCTGCGGTTTTGATTCCAGTCTGGAACATTTCCTTCAAACCAGAAGCGAGGAGAAAGCTGAACACTTGCCTTTCTCTTTGTCTCCCCTCACAGGTCCGCAAATTACTCCCCACCCCACCCCCCACACACCAGGCCTCTCCTGGGCCCATGCCGGCTCCAGGCCCCCAGAGCACTGGAAGGGGAACCTCCACTCCATTCTGCCTGGCTGCAGATTTTATTACCTGTGCCGCCATTTGCTCCTGCTCAGGCTAATGGAGGCTGGCACATGAGTCGTGGCCACTAATGGGCTTCCTGCACACAGGCTGTCAGCTGGCAGATGGAAGGTACATGACTGCCTCCTTTCCCAACCATTAAGTGGAGCAGCCAACGCTGTACACCAGGTCCTCACCTAACAGCACGGCCCAGGGACTGGCTCTGAGGGCAAAGGACGAGAAGGCATTTGGGAGCTCCCTCAGGGTTGTGACTGGGGTTGTGGCTGGCTGGAGAGGCCAAGGGTTGAACTTTCTGGGAGAAGAAGCAGTCAGCCTGCCCAGCCAGAGGCTCAGGCCCAGGTTCTCTCCACCTCCACCCCTTTCTAGCAAAAGGCACACAGAGGAGGCCCCCCTGAGCCTCTGAGAAATCTCCTAGCCTAGTCCAGGAAATGGGTCAGTGAGGTAGTCCACCCCAGGGAACTCTGGAGACTTCCCATGGGACTTGAAGAAGCAAGGGTCTCCCACCCGCTGGAACGTAATCCTGCCTTTGCACCCCACTAATTCTTACATATCTTCCAGGATGCCATATAAACAACACCTCCTCTGGGCAGCCCTCCCTGATCCTCCAAACTAGGTCAGCTCTCCCAATACACACACCCATAGCACCCTGAGGCTCTCTTTCATTTCACTCATCCAGGTAATAATTAATGCAGCAAGTGGTGGAATTTACGCACAACACCTCAGATGAATAGAACAGGGTAACTTTATTTTCTATAAAGAACCACTTCTTGTTCCAGGTTCTCCAGTCCTGCTGATGGTTGGATGCAGGTTGGGATGGTAGGAGAGATTTTATTACTTTGCAACCCTTTGCTCCACCTACTGAGATGGGAAGAGCTTTCCTCCTTCCTGTGGGGCAGGAAGTTCCCTTTCCAGTATCTCTTCACCCCACCTTACGTTAAACTCGATGGTCAGTCCTCCAACCTTTGTTCCTCTAATGTAAAGGGTTGCTTTGTAAATGTAGAAAATACATTTCATCTCCACATATTAGGCTGTCAAGATGACAGTATCACTAGGGTCTTTAAAAAGCCAAGCAGTGACCTCTTTGTTTCAGAGTCATTCACTTTCCTATACGCTTTCAAGCCCAGATATTTTTTTAATGATCGTAGGTGCGCACTCCAAAGGTAAACGCCATCACTCATGTGGCTCTCAATGGAGACCAGGTGGTGAATCTCTGCAGTCATCCGTCTCCCAGGACCCTCCCAGCTCTGGAAGTCAACGGTGGTACAGGCCAGTGAGGGAGCAAGGTCAGTATTCAAATAACTGCAGCATGAGGCAGGACATAGAGAGTCACAAGAAAGTTGCAAAGGGCCTTTAGGAGGTTAAACAAGGGAGAGGACTCATCAATCAGAGTGCTAGTTCGCAATATTCATTTTAACCCATGACCCCAATGAAGCTTTCTCTCACTATCCACTATATAATTCCACAAGTCAAGAAAAATTTGTTAACTTTACCCTCTGCAGTTTTATGTACAAAAACAAGAGATGTTAATTAAGATTTTTCGAACTACACTCCTCCCTTGCCAACTCCCATCTCATGCAGATTCTGATAGGACCCCAGCAGGAAAAAGAGGGAATTCTATGGTTTATTGAAGTCAGGGGAGGTTTGTGGGTAGCATCAACACAAGTCTTGGAGGATGGGTGACATTCATACAGGTAAGTGATCAAGGGTGTTCTAGACACAGGGACCACAGGAGCAGGTGTGCAGGAAAAGAGTGGTGTGGGTTGTCAGGGGGTGGCCAGGGGACGAGTCTGGCTGGCAGCAGGGTACATGGAGGGGAGCAGTGGAAGATGAGCCTGGGAGGGTCAGCCTTGGATGCCAGGCTGAGGCATTTGTACTTGGAACTGAAAGCCCACCTCTATAGGCTGGCTTAGGGCCAAGCAGGGGAGACTGTGGTGTTTCCCCAACAGAGTGAGAAGGGCCTGACTCTCCAGGGTGTGAATTACTCCCCCCACCCTTCTTTCACCCTACCAGCCACACCCCTGCCCCAGGAACTGAGCTAAGCTTCGAGGAGGGGAGTCTGTTTGGAGCCCTGACCTCCCCTGGAGCCCTGCCTAGCCTGGGCCTGGGGGTCCACTCTGCCAGAGCTTTCCTGAAGCCTGTAGCTGGAAGACTAGAAGGGGTCAAATTCAAAGGCATTAGGCCAATTAGGATACCTGCAACTAGAAAGGATCAAATATAGAGAACCCAAATCAAAATCACTTAAAGGACAAGGAATCTACTGACACACATAATTGGAAAGTCCAGAGAAAAGGTAGGCTTCAGGATGCGCTTGATCCAGAGGTCTGTGAGGTCCCAAAGGACTCCAACTCTGTTTCTCTGTGATTCCCTCCATTCTGCCACCTTCAGGTATCAGCTTCATAGCCAGGCTGAATTCCCTCAGGGGAGCTGCAGGCAGCTCTCAGCCCAAGGTTTCCTTTTTCATGTCCATGGGAGAGAAAAATCTTTCTTTACCCCAATTTTTAACAAAAATCCCAACTTTCTCCTGATTGGACCAACTGAGATCACAAGGTAATTCTTGAACCATCACTATGGCTAGGATTATCCTAGGCATTGATTGGCTTGGTCCTGGGTCACATGCCTCTTCCTCAACCAATCACTGGGGCAAGGGGAATAGGAATACCCTGATTGGATTAGGCCAATTAGGGACCAACCCAGTTGAGTACTACTCAAGTAGCATGACTGCTATACAGTGAGAGAGGGTTCGTGAATGGAAGCTGGAGAAGCAGACTGTTGTCCAGTGAGGGTGACTGTTGGCTTTTTTCATCCAAGTTTGGGTGAGAGAGAGAAGATTGGAATTGGAACCTCCAGAGTAATGTATGGGTCATCCATAGATTTAACTCAACCATATCTCCAAGGTCACACAAAATTACAAGCTGACTGTAACTTATTATTTCATCTTTTTCCTTTTCCTTTTTCCTCTCGCTTCCCCTTTCCCCTTTCCAAGTCCCTTATCCTCTCCCTTACCTGATTTCCTTTCCCCTCTCCATTTTCCCATCTCTCTAGATCCACAGTGCTTCGTTGTCCTCAGTCTTGCCTCTCCCCATCTCCAGGGTCTCCTATTTCAAGTCCATTCTCCCTCCTGCCCACATCTCCAGCCACACTTTCCTGATGCCTCTGAGTTCAATTTCATCTTGTCCAAATTGCTTTATTGGTTTTGCAGAAAGCCGGAGGTAGCTGGAGTCATTATGAGCGCACACAGTGTGCATTAGACTCAAAAAATATTTAAGGAAAATACTCTGGCAAATGGAATCAATAAACTCCCAATCACACATTTGCCAGCAAGAGGAAGAAGTCTACCTTCAGCTAAGTGCACCGGGAAACTGCTCACCATTTGGAAGCAATAGCCTGAAGCCAGTTCACCATCCCACCCACACTGCACATTGGCAAGGGCAAGCGGGAAAATGCCACACAACCGAGCTTCACTCTCCCCAGCCACACCCATCTCTGCCTGCACCTCCCCAGCCCCAACCCGTCTCCCCACTTCTCTTGTCAGCCGCTAAAGATACCAGTGGCTTCCCACCCCTGGCTTCCCAGTGCAATTATCAATGGCACTGATTAAGAAAGGGAGTGATTATGGGGAGAGAGAGAAAGGGATTGGGGGAACAGAGGCATTTACACTGTGATATTTTTAGACCCAAAGATTAAATCTTTAATAATCATAATTTTTTCTTGAAAGAAACTGAGAGTTTGGTGTGCGGTGCCTGTACCCTCCTTTCTCTTTGTGCTCTCCCTGCAGCAGAGGGGGAAGAAGGCAAGAGGAAGGAGAAACACAAGTAGGAGGGAGAGAAGAGAAAACCCAGAGAGACATTAGTGCCATGAAACTGAGGTCAGGCCCAACTTGCCCCATCCCCAAAGCTCTGGTCTGGAGGATTCCAGAAAGGATGAGCCCAGCGGGAGTGGGGGCTGTCTCCTGAGCCCTGGATCTCCCTGGAGACCTATGTGATATAAGGAGAGAACACAATTGCATGGATCAGCTTCCTCTAATGCACTCTTATCAAGGCCTCATTCTAGTCAAGAGCTTTTCTGTTGTCCCTGGTGCCTTTTGGGTTTAAAAGTAGCTAGTGCTGTCCTACCAGATTCCTCAGGATAAGGAAGCCTTCCTCCAGGAGGCATTTCCCCCACGATAATCCCCCAAACTGCCTCATGAACCTACTTCCTTCCCAAGTAACTTGATGAGCTTGCCTTCTCTCTCTCACGATGCCCGGTGAGAAAACCACCCCACACACAAAGTTTGTCCCCACCATTCCACCTTGGGGAGGGCTGGAGGGAGCCAGATGTGGAGTGAGAGAAAGCACTAGACTGAAATCAGGACACTGTGGGTGGAGTCTTGGCTGGACCACTGTCTGCATGAATTTGTAACAATCACTTCACTATTGTAGACCTCAGTTTCCCGAGGACTGCGTGAAGGGGTGGATAGATGAAAGGACTTTAGAATGGAATCCACGAATCCCCTGAAATTTTGTGGGAAATGTTTGGATGTGCACTTTTCTTCTAACAGGCTTCAGTATATTCTCAGAGGAGTTTGAGACCCCATAAAGTTTGAAAACCTTAGAAGGAGCCAACTCCCAGGTTGCATGAAGCTCCAGTGTTCTAAGCCTTCCCAAACCTCCAGGTGGGAAGAGATGTCTGCTCAAATAGTCCTGACTTTGTCCCCTAAAGTCTTGCCTTAAAATGTCCTCCCTTATCCTCACTGTCACCGCCTCATCTGGCCGTCACAGGGCTGCTGTGCCACCTTCCTTATAGCCCAAGCCAGAATACAAATCCCTTTTTCATTCCTCATAGGAGAGTTGAGGCAGGCTCTTTTTATTACAATAAAGTTTACTGGCAAATGAAGGAAAATGAGTAAAATGCAAATAACAAGTTGGCCAGGTTCTCAAAATACCTTAAGAATCTCACTCAAAGTATCAAAGAGTTTATCTGGTGCCCAATTTCCTCTTCATGAAATAATTACTCTCTTCACAGATGGGCCAACAACTTCATAAGCACTATTTGAGATGTTTCCCATCAAACTACCTTTCTTTCCAAACCAAGCTTTTACCATCCTAGACTTCCAGGTGCCAAATTGGTCCTGGACACCCGGGCGCTAAACTCCCTACACATCTTGTCTCATTCAAGGACAAGCATCTCTTTTAAAAGTGAGACTTCCCCATTTTCTGACCCAGTCCCAAGTACAGTGATTCAAGCCTGTGACTCCACAAATAAGTATTGAATTTATGAATAAGTAAATGAATAAATGAATGAATGAGCAAACCATGAAGTAAATTAATGGAAACTCTACTTCCATTATTTCCCAAATCCCACTGCCCCTAGGCTAGGGACCTGTGGCTCCACTCGCACCTAGACCCAGGAATTTGCAAAGTACTAGTGGCTGGTACCTCCGAGTCTAGTGAGTGGCCAAGCCCTCCTGTGTCTGGTACAGCTCAGCCCACTTCTGGAGTCTTCTTGAATCTATAGGCTGATGTCTTTCCTCAGTCACGGAAAATTAAAATGTTTCTTCCACTCTGTTCACTCTCTTCTCTTTCTTCTCTCCTTCTCTCCCCTGAGACTCTTATTAAGCATATATTAGATCTTTTCACTATGTTATCCTTGTATTTTACCCTTCTTTCTATATTTTCCATCTTTTTGTCTCTCAGTGCTACATTCTGGACATCTTCCTCTGACCTTACTTCCAGTTCAGCAGTTTTCTCTTTAGATATGAATGATCTGTTATTAAACCCATCCATCAAGTTCTAAATTTCAGTTATTGCATTTTTAGTTCTGGAGTCCTTTTTTTCCTTTTCAAAAAGTCCATTATGTATTTTATAGTTACCAATACCCTGCTGAAATTTCCAAGCTGGCTTTTATTTCTTTGAACATAATAAAGACAGTTGTTTTATAGTCTGTGTCTAATATTAGCAATAGCTGAAGTCTGTTCTGTTGTCTGTTATTTCTACTGGTTCTTGCTCATGGTGTCTTGTTTCTTTAATGTGTTGTTCATCACCGAATGCATATTGGACACACACCTCTCCCCAGCTAATATGTCTCCCATCCTCTCAGAAAAAAATTGAGAATGAAGGACATTAATTCAAGGGGTGCTTTTCCCAGAATGGGGCCATCTCACATTGTTGTCAAACTTCGGTTAGAAACCTACTGAAAGAGGTCTGAAACTGGGACCCATCCCTGTCATCCCTGGAATCTGCTGATGTGTGCTCCAGAGGGGAGGGGGCTAAGAGAGGGGACTCTTCTGGAAGACTTCTGTCCCACCCCAGAACAAACCCGCCAAACCATGATCCCACCCTGGACCATCAGCTCCATTCCCTAAGCACCTGCAGGAAAGGAGCCTTCAGCTTAGCTGTGTGACGCAATCCAGGGGTTGCAAGCCTTCCACCTGACAGAACTACATTTAATCTGTAAATGTATTCTGTTTTCTTATTAGTTTGTCACTTTGAAATACTGCTAGGAACAAACACACGTAGGCCAACTTTTAAAAATCAGCCTTCACATAATACCGGATTTTAGCTTCCCTTAGAAGATCAGAGGTTCTGACAACATTGAGTCTTAGCACCAGGAGGCAGCAATTAGCTGGAGCTGAGGAGAGCTGCCCCCAAGAAGCAAGTGCTCTCGGGAGCCTCGGGTTCCACCGCTCACCCAAAAAAAGATGTTTGCACTTACTCTGGCCCCTTCCCACTTCACTTAATTACTTCCTGGCCCTGTAAGAATTTAATTTTTCCATCCTTGATCTAGAGAAAAAGCAATGTATAATTCTGACTCCTGGAAGTTTCCAAGACTTGGAGAGGCAGAGAACACAGAGATGACAGAACCAGAGACCAGCGAGGCGAGAGGAACTCAAAGAGGCTAGACTGACAGCCTCCCACGACTGGGAGGATGCTCCATGGGTCTCCCGGCAGGGCCTCACTGCCTAGGCCAGAAGACTAGGCAGCAACTGATTGAACATCCCTAGGCTCCATTTCCTTATTTACAAAATGGGGATGAGAACAGTTCCTGCCTCATAGGGTTGTTGTGAGATTA
>PVKY010006132.1:0-16385 GCA_004027775.1 Bradypus variegatus
GCATACCTCACAACTTCATTTCTTATTGCCGCTGCTCAATATTCCATTGAATATACACCACAGTTCACCATTCCGTTTATTGGTCAATGTACCCTTAGGTCACCTCCATCCATTGTGAATCATGAATATCGCCACCATAAACACTAGTGTGCAATGTCCATTCATGTCCCTGCTCTCAGTTCTTCCAAGTATATATCCCATAACAGGGTTGCAGGACCAGGTGGCAACCCCACAGTTAGTTTCCTGTGGAACTACCACACTGCCCCTCAGATGGGCTGCATCCTTCTACTTCCCTACCAACAGTGAATAGGTACATCCCTCTCTCCACATTTTCTCCAGCACTTGTATCCATCTGTTTTTTAAACCGTTTTATTCCCATACCATAAAATCCATTCTAAGTAAATAAACAATGATTTCCAGTATAGACACATAGTTATGTATTTACCTCTACAACCTATATAAGGACATTTTCATTTCTTCCACACAGAAAGAGGAAAAGGAGAGAAAAAATGAAGAATAAAAATAAATAAGATTGACGAATAAAAGAATAAAGTAAAATACAATGAAAAGGTATAGGAAGAAGATGCGGGATAGAGAGGAATGGAAGCTAGTTACTCCCCCTGGAACAGCTAATAAACAACCAGGAACAAAAAGTAAAAAAATTGGAATAACTGCTGGGGGCAAATGTAACTGTCCACACATCATAAACCAATCTGAATTGAGAGGAATGCCTGAGATCACAGTATAAAATCTGTTAGTAAAAACTGCAGATCCAGGCCAAGAGCCCCCTCCCCACAAGGCAGCCCAAACTGCAAAGCCTTGCTGTGATAGACAGCAGCACTCTCCTAGCAAGTGAATACAGCTCAGCTGAGCTCCAACTGGGGTTTTAATTAACAAATGTAGACTGTTCAATACAAGCTACAAATCCCCAACAATTAGACAGAGGCTTTTGGTGATGACTGAACTTGGGAAGCCAGAAGACCTCTCTGGTAGGGAGTGGGGTCCAGAGGACCAGGTTCTATCTCTGGCCAACGGGTGAAACTGAGGGTGGCCACAGACTGGCCCTGAAGGGGGGCTTTCTGTCCCTTATTCTGCTCAGTGGAGAAAGCCTCAGCCATTTTCAGTTCCCAGCACACTGAACCAGACAAGGATGGAGATAGCAGAGTCAGACAGACTATTCAAATACAAATGATATCGCCCCAGGGGGTATATCTTCCCTAAGAGGAAAGTGGTGGGCAAGCTCTACTACCCAACTTCCATTCAGAACTAGACCCCAGAGCCTGGGGGGAAACAGCCACGGGCCACACCTCCTTACACCAGTCTGGGGTTACAGGCTGACAGGTGCTCGAGGCCTCACAGGGTGTATCAATCTTCTAAGACACACTGACAGGGAGACCTGATACTATTGCCTCCTTCTGAGACCTGAGCCTGTTCTGGGGTAACAAGGAAACCACAAGCCTAGACAACAGAAAACCACAACCTACACTAAGAAAAACAAAGTTAGGCCCAGTCAAAGGAACAAACTTAAACTTAAACTGAGATACAGGAATTGAAACAACTAATGCTAAATCAATTTAAAAAGTTTAGGTAAGATACGGCAAAAGAGATGAAGTGTATAATGAAAACACTGGGCATACAAAAGGTAGAAATTGAAAGTTTAAAAAAACAACTGGCAGAATCTATAGAAATGAAAGGCACAACACAAGAGATGAAAGACACAATGGAGACATACAACAGCAGATCTCAAGAGGCAGAAAAAAAACATTCAGGAACTGTAAAAACAATACAATAAAAGCCTACACACAAAAGAACAGATAGGGAAAAGAATGGAAAAATATGAGCAACGTCTCTGGGAATTGAACGACAACATGAAAACCAGGAATGTACATGTGATGGGTGTCCTAGGAGGAGAAGGGAAGGGAAAAGGGGCAGAAGCAATAACAGAGGAAATAATCAATGAAAACTTCCCATCTATGAAAGGCATAAAATTACGGATCCAAAAAGCACAGCATATCCCAAACAGAATAGAACTGAATAAGCCTACAACAAGACATTTGATAATCAGATTATCAAATGTCTTAGATAAAGAGAGAATCTAAAAGTGGCAAGAGAAACACGATCCATCACATACAAAGGAAGCTTGATAAGATTATGTGCAGATTTCTCAATAGAAACCACGGAGGCAAGAAGGAAGTAGGGTGATATACACAAGATACTAAAAGAGAAAAACCACCAACCAAGAATCCTATATCCAACAAAACTGTCCTTCAAATATGAGGCAGAGTTTAAAATATTCTCCAACAGACAATGACAGAGTTTGTGAACAAGATACCTGCTCTACAGGAAATACTAAAGGGAGCACTACAGACAGAAAGGAAAAGACAGGAGTAAGAGGTTTGGAACACAGTTTTGGGAGATAGCAGCACAGTAATGTATGTACACTGAACAAAGATGACTGTGAGCATGGTTGAAAGAGGAAGGTTAGGAGCATGTGGGACACCAGAAGGAAGGAGGAAGGATGAAGACTGGGACTGTATAACTCAGTGAAACCTAGGGTGCTCAATGACTGTGATAAAAGATACAAACATTTTTTTAAATGAGGGAGAACAAATGAATGTTAACCTTGCAAGATGCTAAAAATAGGGTGGGATTGAAGGAAAAACACAATCAATGCAAACTAGAGACTATAATTAACAGAACATATTATGCTTCCTTTAATGTAACAAAGGCAATATATCAAACCTAAATGCATATGGGGGTGGGTGACATAGGGGAATGCTAGGGGACTTTCGGCATTGATAATGTTGTCTGACTCTTTATTCTACTTTAGTTTAATGCTATCTTTTCTTTTGTTGCTTCCTAGCTATCATGTTTTCTTTTCTCTCTCCCTTTTTCTTTTTCTTTTGTCTCTCTACCTTCCTTGACTTTCCCTCCTTCTTTGTGGAAGAAATGGAGATGTCCTTATATAGATAGTGATGATGGTGGTGAATACATAAATATGCTACTATACAGGAAATCATCAATGTTTACTTAAGACAGAATGTATGGTGTGTGAACAAAACCATCTTAAAAAAATAGGTTGATGAAGAAACCTGAGGGCACTATATTGAGTGAAATAAGACAGACACATAAGGACAAATATTGCAGGGTCTCACGGATATGAACTAATTATAATATATAAACTCATAGACATGAAATATAAATTACCAGGATACAGAATGAGGCTAAAGAATGTGGAGCAGTTGCTTATTATGAACAGAATGTTCAACTAAGGTGAACTTAAATGTTTGGAAATGGACAGAGGTGATGGTAGCATGTTGTGAGAATAACTAACAGTGCTAACGGTGTATGAATGCAGTAGAAAATCACGTACGTCACCAGAAGGAAAGTTGGAGGTTAAAATGTGGGAATGTACAAAACAGTGAATCTTGTGATGGACAATGTCCATGATTAACTTCACAAATATTAGAAATTTCTCTCATGAACTAGAACAAATGTATGACACTATAACTAGAAGTTAATAATAGAGGGGCATATAAAAAAAAACCTGTTGCAAACTATATACTACAATTAGTAGTATTTTAACATTCTTTCATCAACAGTAACAAATGTACTATATCAATACTATGAATCAATAATGGAGGAGGGTACTTAGGGGTATGGGAGGAATCGAGTTTCCTTTTTTTTTTCTTTATTTCTTCTCTGGCGTAATGAAAATGTTCTAAAAACTGAAATAAAAAACTAATTGTGGTGGTGGATGCACAGCTGTATGATGGTACTGTGGGCAACTGATTGTACACTTTGGATCTTTGGATAAATGTATGGTATGTAAACAATCTCAATTAAAATATATATATATATATAATGCAAAGATCAGACAACAAAACCACCACCAAGAATCCCATATCACTCACTTATAATGCCCTCTTATAGACATTTAGCTTTGGTATATTGCCTTTTTTACAATTAATGGAAGCATCTTACAATGTTACCCTGAAATATAGACTCTAGTTTGAATTGATTGCATTTTTCCCTTCTAACATCCAATTTTCAGCAACTTGTGATATTGACATTCATTTGTTCTCCCTGTTTTAAAAACATTCTTATATTTGTAAATTCAATCACCATCATTGACCACTCTATGTTTCACTAAGTTATATAATCCCGTCTTTATCTTCTGTCTTTCCTTCTGGTGTAATATATGCCCCTAGCCTTCTTCTTTCAACAGTAGTTACTCTCATCTTTCTTGAGAGTACTTACAATATTGTGCTACCATCACAAACTATTATGCTATCCACTTCTGGATCTCTGCAATCAATCCAGCAAAACTGTCCTTCGAAACTAAGGGAGAGTTTAAAATACTTACAGACAGACACTGAGAGAGTTTGTGAACAGGGTTTCTTCCCCACAGGAAATACAAAAGGAAGTCCTACTGACAGACAGGAAAAGACAGAAGAGAGTGAGCTTTGGAGAGAAGTGTAGAAATGAAGATATCAGGAGACAGAGGAGGGTAGAGATTGGGCACTTGATGTTGAAGGAATATAGAATGTTCTAGAGAATTGATTGTATAGATCCAGAAATGGATAGCACAATACTGTGTGATGGTAGCACAATACTGTAAATACACTGCAAAAAGATGACTGTGAACATGGTTGAAAGAAGATGGTTAGGGGTTTGCATGATACCAGAAGGAAAGACAGAGGATATAGACTGGGACTGTATAACTCAGTGAAACTAAGACTGGTCAGTGAAAGTGATTAAATGTATAAATATAAGAATATTTTTGCATCAGGGAGCAGCAAGAAGGAATGAAGTTGTGAGGTATGTAATTAGGTGAATGGACCATGAGGACAGAAGATTGAATCAATAAGCCAGAAATGAAAAGACAAACATTTATAGTGCCTCACTAATATGGACTAATAATAAGGTGCAAACTCTGAGAACTAAATGAGGGATAATGGGTTATTAGGGAAAGGCTTATGTAAAGGTTATTAGATTGTAAACTGTTAGAACACTCACATCTATTCATGAATTGTAACAGGTATTTCTAAAGTTTGAGATTCTGAGCTGTTTTTATGTGACGTGGTCGATCCCCGGAGCTTCAGGTGTCTGCATGGCACCTGGGATTTGGAGCCAGAATTAGGCAGCTGTGAGTCTCAGCATTGCCCCATGAATCAATTGTCAAAGAGGCTAAGAAGGAGATCAGACTTCAATTAGAGATAAGAACAAAATGGACTTGGTTGAAATTGGGGTAATCAGACTAAAGGTACAGGATGATATTGTGTTTGAAAACGTTGTCTTCTGTGTGGGACCAACGGAAGAGAAGTTTATTTGGTTCAAAATCCATATTTTCTGTAGCACACTGTATAATTTAACTTGTATGGTCAAGTGTACTCAAATACCTTAACTATATGGAAACTTGGCTAGGAAAAAAAAAAGATGTTCAAACAAATAAATTCAAGAAGTTGAAGGAAAATGTGGAAAAACAGATAAAGGATATAAAGAAGACACTGTGTGACCATAAAGAAAAAACCAAAAGCTTACAAAAAAAAATGACAGAACTTATGGGAATGAAAGACACAATAGAAGAGATGAAAAACACAATGTAGAAACACTACAGCAGAGTTGAGGAGGCATTAGAAAGGATTAGTGAACTACAGAATAAAACATCTGATATCCTACCCACAAAAGAACAAATAGGGAAAAGAATGGAAAAATATGAGCAGGGTCTCAGGGAACTGAATGACAACATGAAGCATGTGAGTATATGTATTATGAGTACAAAAAGAGAAGAGGAGGGAAAGGGGGAAGAAAGATTAAGGGATGAAGTAATCACTGCAAAATTTCCCAACTTTTATGAAAGACACCAAATTACAGGCCCAAGAAGCATAGCATACCCCAAACAGAATAGATCCAAATGGACATACTCCAAGACACACTCTAATCAAAGTGTCAAATACCAAAGACAAAGAGAGAATTCTGAAAGCAGCAAGAAAAAAAGTGATCCATCACATACAAGGGAAGTTCCATTAGAGCTGGATAGATTTCTCAGCAGAGACCGTGGAGGCGAGAAGGCAGTAGTATGATATATGTAAGACACTGAAAGAGAAAAAATGCCAACCAAGAATTCTATATCAGGAAAAATTTCACAAAGGAGGGAGAGTTTAAAACATTTACAAATAAACAGATACTGAGAGTTCATGAACAAGAGACATGGTTTACAAGAAATATTAAGGAAGTGCTAGAGTTAATAGGAAAAGAGAGGAGAGAGAGGTTTGGAGAAGCGTGTAAAAATGAAGAAGTAAAGGGAGCTAAAGGATAGAAGTAAAAGTAGAAGTAAAGGTAGCTAAAAGAATAAACGAGAGAAAAATAAGGCATGACATATAAAATCCAAAGGACAAAATGGTTAAAGCAAGTACTACCTTTACAGTAATAACAGTAAATCTTAATGGATTAAACTCCCAAATCAAAAGACAAACCGGGCAATGGACGCAAAATGGCGTCGGTGACCATAACTCTCGCATGTGAGTCCACAGTCCCCAGGCATCTTCAGCTGGCAGGAGCGTGTCGCTAGCTCGGCCTGGGGCACAGAAGATCCCCCAGCAGCATGGCAGCCGCTACCCCGACCCCTGTGTACCCAAGCGACCCTTCGTCACGGCTGTGGGGTGGGGGCACGGAAGTGCACTGGTAGTGCCGGCCAGCGGACACCAGGAGTAATGACCTTCAAAGATGTAGCTGTACTCTTCACCCAGGAAGAGTGGGCATTGCTGGACACCATCCAGAGGAAGCTATTTGGAGAAGTGAGGCTCGAGAATATCAATCATCTGGTTTCATTGGGTCTGCAAATCAGACATCCTTTCCCAGATGGTACAAGGGGAGAAGGTGTGGAGAGAAGGAATATGATTTCTTCAAAACTGGATTCCAGGCAGAAAAAGTGACAGTAAAATGCAAGAAATGATATTCCTACAACTTACCAGCAAAAAGGACAATTCTAATCTCATGTCATTGCAGGTAGCACACACTCAAAAGAATTCCTTTCAATGCAATTATTTGCAAGAAGATTCCACTCTCAGATCCACAGTGACTCAACATGCATTATTTCACATGAGAAAGAAACCATATTTAAGCAAACCACTTGGAAAACTCCTTGGTGACCAGTCATCTTTTAATCAACATAAGCAGATTTACACTGAGAGTAAATCATATGGGGACCATCAAAGTGCTAAAGCCATTTCTAAAAGCTCTGGTTACAAACAATCCAGTGGAACTCAAACTGGAAATAAACCATATGAATGCCTTCTATGTAGAAGAAATTTCAGATTTTTTCACCAAAGACAGCATGAGAGAACTCACACTGCAGAAAAACCCTATGAATGTGACTTATATCAAAAAGCCTTTAATGTATATTCTTATCTTAGGAAACATGAGAGAAGACACACTGGAGA
The DNA here is from genome assembly GCA_004027775.1 of Bradypus variegatus. Lineage (NCBI taxonomy): Eukaryota > Metazoa > Chordata > Mammalia > Pilosa > Bradypodidae > Bradypus > Bradypus variegatus. Next base: position 7,446 of record PVKY010006132.1, read on the forward strand.
GAAATCTCATGAAAGTCACCTATGTGGGAAAACCTTCAGGGAATATTCTTGTCTTAGAAAGCATGAGAGCCAAAAACACTAAAAAGAAACCCTATGAACGCCATGCATGTGGGAAAGCATTCACTTATCATTTTCAATTCATACAACATGAGAAAACTCATACTGGAAAGAAACGCTATGAGTGCAGTACATGTGGAAAAGCCTTCATGAATTGTTTTCAACTCAGAGAACATGAGAAAACTCACACTAGAGAGAAATCCTATAAATGCAATACATGTGGGAAAGCCTTCAGTGAATATTCTTAGACAACATGAGAAAACCCACAGTGGAGAGAAACTTCATGAATGCTGTCTATGTGGGAAAGCCTTCACTCAACCTTGTAATCAGATAACATGAGAGAAGACACGCTAGAGAGAAACCCCATGAATGCAAGACGTGGGAAAGCCTTCATGCATTCTTTTCAACTCAGATGCCATGAGAAAACTCGCAGTAAAGAGAAACCCTATGAATGCATTACATGTGGGAAAGCCTTTGCTTATCATTTTCAACTGACACAACATGAGAAAACTCCCACTGGAGAGAAACCATATGAATGCCATACATAAGGGAAAGCCTTCATAAATTGTTTTAAACTCATACGACATGAGAGAACTCAAACTGGAGATAAACCGTATGAATGTCATACATGTGGGAAAGCCTTCAAGGAATATGATTATCTTAGACAACATGAGAGAACTCACACAGGAGAGAAACCCAATGGATGCAACGCATGTGGAAAAGCTTTCAGTCACCACTCTGTTCTCAGAAATCATGAGAGAACTCACACTGCAGAGAAACCCTATGAATGTCATACCTGTGCGAAAGCCTGCATTCAAAGATCTGCTCTCAGATATCATGAGAGAATTCACACTGGAGAGAAACCATATGGATGTGATATCTGTGGGAAAGCCTTCATTTGATGCTCTTCTCTCAGAAAACATGAAAGAACTCACACTGGAGAGAAACCCCATAAATGTCATCTATGTGGGCAAGCTTTCTCTCAGAGTTACGGCCTCAGGAGACATGAGAGTAGGCATAGTGGACAAAAGCCATAGGAATGCCATCCATATGAAAAATCTTAATTTTTTTATTTGATATGAAATTATTCAAATTTGGGCAAAACTATAAATGTCATGTATCTGGGAATGCATTCAGTCAGTCATCTGACCTTAGATGGAGAGAACTGATATTATATACATTTATGGCATGGAAGGCTCTTTAGCCATATCTTTAACATTTGAACACACCAGAGAACTCACATACTGAAGAAGCACTTTGTAATCAATATGGTAGGGCCTTTAGCCTTTAGAGTGTTTTAATTGATATAAGGGATTTCAACGGGATAATCTATGTGAATGTCATTTATGTAGCAATGTCCTTAGATGGCCTGAGGATAAATTATATGAGAATTCATTATATAGAGGAGTGAAAGTAGACAGTCCTCATCTGCTACTCTGATGAGAAAGGCAGAGAAAGTAACACATGAGGAATTCTGTGTATGCAATTTTGGAGTGTGTGCTGGTTTGGATGTTTTATTTGCTCCAAAATGCCATGTTCTTTGATGCAGTCTTGTTAGGGCAGAAGTATTAGTGTTGATTAGGTTGGACACTTTTGATTGGTTCCATGGAGATGTGACCCACCCAACTGTGATTTACATCTTTGATTAGGGTGTGACCTCTTGAATGTTTCCATGGAAGTGTGGCCCTGCCCATTCAGGCTTCATGTTGATTTCATTACTGGAGTCTTATAAAAAAGCTCACAATCAGAAGGTCCTCAGAACAACTAAGAGTGACATTTTGGAGAGCAGCTGCAGTGAAGAAAGACATTTTAAAGACATCCATTGAAAGTAGATTTTGCTAGTTGAGTTTCCCTGGGAGGAACTAAAAGAATGCCCCCAGATGCCTAGACAAAAACATCCTGGGAGGAAGCCATTTTGAAATGCAACCTACTTACAAGCAGTCACCAGCCGTGTGCTTTCCCAGCTAACAGGTTTTCCAGATGCCAAAGGCCTTTCTCCAGTGAAGGTACCCTCCTGTTGATGCCTTTTTTTGGACATTTTCATGGCCATAACACTAGAACTTTGTAATCAAATAAACCCCCTTATAAAAGCCAATCCATTTGTCATATACTAAGGAATATTTGGTTCTCCAGTACCATAATGACATTAGCAAATCGGAACAGAGTGCCTTAATTTGTAATTTCTTCTTTAAATTAAATGGACTGCATATTTTGTATGAAAAAGTACAGTGTAATTACTGTGCACTGTTATTCAGTGGAACCCAAGGCTTGTTGTGCTAAAAATCAATATAGAAATAATCATGGAAACATTAAACATGAAGAAAAAAGTCATAAAAAACAATAAATAAGAGAGAAAAGCTTCATTAAGAGGATGAAAGTCCTTGGTGGATGTCCAGAAGTTTCATGATGGAGAATGTATTCAATGTAAAATAAAGGGAAGTCATTTATTCAGAAAAAAAAAGACAAACTGGAAGAATGGATAAGAGCACAGATTCATCTATAAGCTGTCTACATGAGACTCACCCTAGACCCATGGACAAAAACAGGTTGAAAGTAAAAGGTTGGAAAAGACATTTCATGCAAAAAACAACCATAAAAGAGGGGGGAGCTATATTAATGTTAGACAAATTAGACTTCAAAAGTAAAAATAATTAAAAGACAAAGAAGGACCATAATTATTGATAAAAGGGAAAATTCACCAATAAGATAAAACAATCAAAAACACTTATGCACCAAGCCAGAATAACCCAAAATACCTGAAGCAAACACTGACCACATCGAAGGGAAAAGTAGAGACCTCTACAATGATAGTTGGAGACTTGAATACACCACTCTCATCAATGTATATAACATCTAGACAGAGGATCAATAAGGAAACAGAGATCTTGAATAGTATAATAAATGAACTAGATTTAATAGACATTTACAGAACACTACACCCCAGAGCAGCAAGATATACATTTTTCTCAAGTGCTCATGAATCATTCTCTGGTATAGACCACATGCGGGGTCATAAAACAGATCTCAATAAATTTAAAATGACTGAAATGATGCAAAATACTTTTTCAGATCCAAACGGAATGAAGATGGAAATCAATTAACAGGCAGAAGGATGTAAAATTCACAAATACATGAACAACACATTCTTAATCAGTGGGTCAAGGAAGAAATTACATGAGAAATCAGTAAATATCTCTAGGCAAATGAAAAAGAGAACACAACATATCAAAACTTATGGAACGCAGCAAAGGCAGTGCTGAGAGGGAAATTTATTGCCCTAATGCCTGTGATAGTTAGGTTCATGTGTCAACTTGGCCAAGTGATGGTACCCAGCTGTCTGGTCAAGCAAGCACTGGCCTAACTGTTGCTGCAAGGACATTTGCGGCTGGTTAATAAACCAACAGGCTGGTTTATTAAATCATCAGTCAACTGGCTGCAGCTGTGACTGATGAGGCAACAAATGGCATGTCTTCCGCAATGAGAGAATGCAATCAGCTAGATTTAATCCAATCAGCTGAAGACTTTTAAGTAAGACAGATAGAGGACCTTCACTTCTTCTTCAGCTGACAAGTGAAGCGTTTCCTGAAGAGTTCGTCGAAGTTGCCTGTCCATTTCCTGTGGACTTCATCAAACATGTTCATCGAAGTTGCCAGTTTGTTGCCTGAGGAGTTCATCGAATGCCTTTATTGGAGTTGCCAGTTTGCTGCCTGTCCTACAGAATCTGGACTGATGCATACCCACAGTTGCCTGAGACACTTCTATAAATCTTATATTTATAGATATCTCTTGGTGATTCTGTTTCACTAGAGAAGCCTAACTAACATAATGTCTATATTTAAAAAGATAGCAAAAATAGAGGATTTAACTGCTCACCTAGAGAAACTAGAGAAAGAATAGCAAACTAACCCCAAAGCAAACAAACGTAAAGAAATAACAAAGATTAGAGCAGAAATAAATGAAACTGAGAACATGAAAACAAGAGAGAGTCAACAAAACCAGAAGTTGGTTCTTTGTGAAAATCAATAAAATCAAAGGACGTGTAGCTATGCTAACAAAAGGAAAAAGAGCGGATGCAAAAAAATAATATCAGAAATGGGAAGGGGGACATAACTATCAACCCCTCACAAAGAAAGGAAATAATGAGAGGATACTATGAGCAACTATATGCTAACAAACTAGACAAATTAGACAAAATGAACAACTTCCTAGAAAACCATGAACAACCAACATTGACTAGAGAATAGAAGACTTCAACAATCCTGGCACAAGTAAAGAGATTGAATCAGTCATTGAAAACCTCCTAAGAATTGAGAATGTCTTCTTGACTAAATAGGGAAAAAAGAAATGAACAAAATAAAGTTTCAGTGGATAAGAGATTTCACATAGAATCAAGATGTCATTCTGGAGGTTATTCTCATGCATTATATAAAGATCCCTTTTTAGTTTCTAGTGCACTAGAATAGGTAGAAAGAAATATCTGAAACTGTAGAACTGTAAACCAGTAGAATAGATTCTTGATGATGATTGTGTAAATACATAGCTTTTATCATGTGACCATGTGATTGTGAAAACCTTGCGACTGCCACTCCCTGTATCCAGTGTATGGGCAGATGAGTAATAAAATAAAGACAAAATAACCAACTAACTAGCTAAATAAATAAACAAAGGGGGAGGATAAGGGGTATAGGATGTTTTGGGTGTTTTTTGTTTTTATTTTTTTCTTGGAGTAATGAAAATGTTCTAAAATTGATTGTGGTGATGAATGCACAACTATGTGATGACACCGTGAGCCACCGATTGTATACTTTGGATGGATTATTTGATGTATGACTAGATCTCAATAAAATTGCATCTAAAAAAACAAAAAACAAAACAAAAAACTTCCCAAGAAAGAAAACTCCAGGACCAGATGGCTTCACATGTGAATTCTACCAAGCATTCAAGAAAGAATTAGTACCAATTATGCTCAAACTCTTGAAAAACAAATTGAAGAGGAGGGAAAGCTACCTTACTCATTCTATGAAGCCAACACCACCATAAGACCAAAGCCAAAGATACTACAAGAAAACTACAGACCTATCTCTTTAATGAACGTGCATGCAAAAATCTTCAACCACATACTTGCAAATCGAATCCAGCAGAACATTAAAGAATTATACACACTAATCAAGTGGAATTATTCCAGGTATGCATATTCTAGGTATGCAAGGTGGTTCAACACAAGAAAATCAATTAATGTAAAACACCAACCACATAAATAAATCAAAGGGAAACAAAAATCATCATCATCTTGATGCGGAAAAGTCATAACTATATGATGGTACCGTGAACAGTTGATTGTACACCACGGATAATTGTATGGTATGTGAATATATGTCAATAAAACTGAATTTTTTTTAAAAAAGGCATATGACAAAATTCAGCAGTCTTTCTAGATAAAAACACCTCAAAGGATAGGATAGAAGGAAACTTTTCTCAACATGATAGAGGGAATATATGAAAAGCACACAGCTAACATCACACTCAACAGGTTAAGACTGAAAGCTTTCCCTCTAAGATCAGGAATGAGACCAGGGTACCCACTCTCACCATTGTTGTTCAACATTGTGCTAGAAGATCTAGCTAGAGAAATTAGGCAAGAAAAGGAAATAAAAGGCATCCAAATTGAAAAAGAAGTAAAACTTTCACTGTCTGCAGATGGCATGATCCTATATGTAGAAAATCCCAAAAAATCTACAGCAAAGCTACAGCTGCTAAGTCCACTCAACTTGGACAGAATAGTCTCTTCAACAGATGGTGTCTGGAAAACTGGATATCTATATCCAAAAGAACGAAAGAGGAGTCCTGTCTCACACTTTATACAAAAATTAACTAAAATGGATCAAAGACCTAAATATTAGAGCTAAGACCATAAAGCTTTCAGAGGAGGGAGAGGGAGCAAGATGGCGGCATAGAGAGGAGTGGAATTTAGTTAGTCCCCTGGAAGAACTAATGAACAACCAGGATCAACTAGTAAATAATCTGGAAAACTGCCTGCTGAGGGACAACCGTGACTGTCCACACATCGTACACCAACCTGGATTGGGAGGAATGCCTGAGATTGCAGCATAAAATCTGTAGGTAAAACTATGGAACTGTGCAGGAGCCCCTTTCCCCCATGGCAGGCTTTGCTGTAAAACCTGGCTGTGGTAGAAAGCAGCATTCTCGGAGCAAGGGAATATAGCTCAGTCCAGCTCCAACTGGGGTTTTAATCAACAAATGTGGACTGCTGAATACAAACTACAGACCCCCAACAAGCAGACAGAGGCTTTTAGTGATGACTGACCTTAAAGAACCAGAAGAAAATGTAGGGAAATATCTTAAAGATCTTATGGTAGGAGGTGGTTTCCTAGACCATACACTCAAAGTGCAGCAATGAAAGAAGAAAAAGATAGATGGGATCACCTCAAAATTGAATACCATTACACGTCAAAGAGCTTTATCAGGAAAATAACAATGTAGCCTACTCTTCGGGAGACAATATTTGGAAACCATACATCAGATAAGGGTTTAATATCCAGAATATATAAAGAGATCCTACAACTCAACAACAAAAAGACAAATAACCCAAATAAAAAATGGGCAAAAGATATGATAGACACTTTTCAGAAGAGGAAACACAAAATAGTTTATAAGTATATGAAAAGATGCTCATCTTCACTAACTATTAAGGAAATGCAAATTAAAACCACAATGAGATATCATTTCATACCTACTAGTAAGGCTGCTATTAAACAAACAGGAAACTCCAAGTGTTGTAGAGGATGTGGAAAACAGGTACACTTACTCACTGTGGGTGGAAATGTACAATGGTGCAGCCACTATGGAAGGAAGTTTGGCGGTTCCTCAGGAAGCTAAGTATAGAATTGCCATATGATCCAGAATTCCCATTACTTGGCGTACTGGTCTGAAGCTGTTATGTACCCCAAAAAAGGCCATGTTCTTTTAATTCATCCATGTGGGTGCAGACCTACTCTGGGGGAGACCTTTTGATTCGGCTGTTTCAATGGAGATGTGACCCACCCAATTCAAGGTGTGTCTTAATCCTTTACTGGAGTTCTTTACGAGGATAAAAGATAGAAAAAAGCCAAGAGCTCAGAGAGAGAAAGACCCACAGAAGCTTAAAAGGAAAGCCCCCGGAGGAGCTGAGAAGTCACTGAAGCCAGGAGCTGAAAGCAATGAAACACAGGAGAGAAGGAACAGCAGATGATGGCGATGTGCCTCGTTATCTGGCAGAGGAACCTTAGACGCCAGTGGCCTTTCTTCAGAGAAGGTACTGGTCCTGTTGATGCCCTAATTTGGACATTTTCACTGCCTTGGAACTGTAATTTGTAAGCTAATAAATTACTACTGTAAAAGCCAACCCATTTTTGGTATACTGCATTCTGGAAGCTTTAGCAAACCAAAACACTATATATATACTTGGAAGAACTGAAAGCAGGGATGCAAACAGATATTTGCACACCAATATTTATAGCAGCATTATTCATGATTTCCAACAGATTGAAACAGCCCAAATGTCCAACTGACAAGCAGATAAACAAACTGTGGTGTATACATAAGATGGAATATTATGCCTCTGTAAGACGGAATAAAGTCATAATGCATGGAACAACATGGAGTAAACTTGAGGACATTATGTTGAGTGAAATTAGCCAGAAACAAAAGGGCAAATACTATAAGGTATCACTAATATGAACTAACAATAATGAGCAAACTCTAAGAGTAAAATTTGAGAACACAGGTTATCAGGAGATAGAAAGAGGGTAGAGACTGGGCAATTGATGCTTAAGAAGTACAGAAAGTTTAACAAGATTGATTGTAAGGGTTCAGAAATGGATAGAACAATTCTGTGTGATGTCAAAAGAAGCCATGAAGAAGTCATGGAAGAGAAGAATAAAAGTTTGACAAAGAAGGCTTTTTGAGTGGATTAAAAAAAGATTCAAAGGTTAGGACAAATTATATTCAAAGGTTATCAAAATATTATAAGTATAATGAACAAAGCTCACTATGAGTACGGTTGAAACAGGAAGTCTAGGGGCATGTATGGTAACAGAGAAAAGACAGTGGATAAAAACTGGGTTGACTGTATACCATGGATGATTGTATGTTATGTGAAATGTGTTTGAATAAAACTGAATTTAAAAAAATGGCACTCTCCAAAAAAAAAAAGAAAAACTGGGACGTAGACCTTAGTGAAACCTGGAGTAAACAATGATGGTGACTAACTGTACAAATATAAGAAAGTTTTTACATGAGAACACATCTATGTCACCATTGCAAGGTGTTAAAAAAGGGATAGCACAAGGAAAAAATATAATTAATTCAAACCAGGGTCTTTGGTTAACAGTAACAATGTAATTTTTTTTATTTTGAAATAAATTCAAAGTTATAGGAACAGTTGCAAGAACAATACTAACCCCATACACAGAATTCCATCACACCCTGACCCCCCTCCCCCGATAGCCCAATCCACCAACTTTAACATGCTGTCACATCGCTATTTCTTTCCCTCCCTCCCTGCTTCCCTATCTATCATCCATCATCTATTGCTCTGTCTTCTGAACATATGATAGCTAGCTGCACACATCCTTGAACAAACACTGTGATTCACATATACACTTCCCATGAACAAGAACATTCTTTTATGCAATCCCATTAAGCGCAGCTAAGAAGTACAAGAGATTCAACAATGATACAAAGCTTACATTCTATATTTCCTTTTCCTTATGTCTCAGTTGTGTCCCTTTGAGCCTCCTGTCTTCCATCCTCCAATCCCATCCACATTCATCCTTGGCATTCAATTGTCATCTATTTAGACTGTCTTTTTTTTTTTTCAATTGT
>PVKY010006133.1:0-16384 GCA_004027775.1 Bradypus variegatus
GCAGGCGAGCAAGCAAAGGTGGCAAAATGTTAAAATTGGTGGATCTGGGTAACTGGGGATCAGAGTATGTTGGAGTTCTCATTATGGGGTTTTTATTACGTTTATAACTGCCTTATAAGTTTGAAATTATTTTCAAATAAAAAGTTTTTTTAAAAAGACAGTATACACAGAAGCAAAAAATTTTGATTCTATTTTAATGTATTTGGCAGTTTTACTGAGATAAAATTTACATACTATAAAATGTGTCCATGGTTCATTTAAAATTCAATGATTTTTAGTCATTTATAATGTTGTACAACTATCACCATAATCTTAGAACACTGCCATCACCAGCAAAAGATCCCTCACATCTGTCTGCAGTCAATTGACTGTACTTTTTAACAATGGTTTTAATTTACTTTCCAAAAAAGTGTTCCTAATACTTGTCAAGAATTTTACAATTCTAATGGAGTGCCTACTAACTCAAGCAGGACCCTTGCGCGCCTTAAAATTCCTACATGTGCTCTTGACATACAAAGGAGAGCGGTATTAGTACCCCAGTAAGAAAGAAAAAAGAAGAAAAAGAAGAAGAAGAAGAAGAATAGAGGAAGGTGAAGAAGAAAGGAGAACAAAACATAGAAAAAGACAACATGAAAAAGAAATCAAAGAAACAAACTTAAATTCACCCTTTCCAAGAAATAGGACAGCCTGGATAAGAGGCCAAACCATCAAGTGAAAAGGTTCCCCCCACCCTCTGATGTGGGTAAGAATTACAGTAATAGACCCCAACAACTCCACAGGGATGGATGGATAAATTATAAATAGGGTCAGTTCAATCTGTTTTAAAATGCAGGAGATAAATGAGACATTATACCAATTACATTTTCTCTCCACATAACAACCAATATAGGTAATGGTGAAAACCTTAGGCATGCCTGCTCCATAAAAGCTAAACTTAACGGGAAAGATAAATTTGAAGAATAGTTCTAAGACTGTTATACTCACAAAAAGCACCTGGGAAGGTTCTTAAAATGCACATTCCTGGTCCCACACCAGAAACTCTTATTCATAGGTCTAGAGACCAATAATCCGTATTTAACAAGCACCCTGGGTGAATGAGGCAGGTGTTAACAGCTCACATTGAAAAACAGTGAATTTAAGGAGGCTTGATCTCTTTACAAACTGATTAATCAAAGAATTTGAGGAGTGTGGTACACTAGAAAAAACAAAGAATTTTGGAGTAAAAAAGTCTAGATTACCTCTTTGACCTAATCCCCACTCACTCCCTCACTTGCCCCTTCCTTTCAGCAACACTGGCCTCCTAGTTACCCTAACAGCAGGCCAAAATTCTTTCCCCCCAGATTTTCCCACAGCGCAGTTCCCCACCAACTTCAGGTCTTCACTCAGGTATCCCTTCTCAGGGAGACCTTTCCTAGATACATTACAGAGAATCCCAACCCTGATTCACTTTCTAATTCCCCTTTCCGCTATTTTTCCCTCTTTAGCCTTATTTACTATCTAAAATAAAACATATTTTACTCATTTTCTTTTGCTTTTGTTTGATTCCCACGAGGACAGGAATAGTCATCAGTTTCCTTCACTGTGGCATCCCCAGCACCTAGAACAGTGAGTGCCTGGACAGAGTTCAAGATCTAATTTAACCAAGATAAAACAAAGGAAGCTTGAGAGGTTCAGTGATGAGAAGCAGATGCAGTCAGTTTAATGGAGAGCTTGTTCATACACAGACTCCTGGACCCTGCCAGAGATTCTGATTCAACAGGTCTGGGGTCGGGCTGAGATTCTGAATTTCTAATGAGAACCCAGGTGATCCTGATGCAATATAGAGAGTTGTCAAGTGCCTCTGCTCATTTTTTAATGGAAGTCCACCAATTCTCCTGTGCAAGAACTGTAGGCTGAAAAAGGAAAGGTTTTGTTTGTTGGAAGAGCCGGAAAGACAAGATGAGAAAAATTGTTCCCCCAACCTCCATGTAAATAAAATGATTCTACAACAGGTATGGTTTCACTTAACAATATATCATGGATACTTACTACCACTTAAGTTTCAATAAAAGCATGGCTTTTAGATTGTCTAATTTTTTACTCTAACAAATAATACTTGAAGTGATATTTTTGGTATATGTCTTTGTGCATTTGTCGAAATATTTCTTCCTAATAAATTCTAGAAGGGAAATTTCTGAGCAAGTTTGCTAACTCCTCAACTTGGAAATAAAGGCAAACCCAGCATGATTAGTGTACTTTTCTCCAGCAGACTGATACCATACCCACAGGAACAGAGAAGCCAGTACAACATCCAGTTTACGGCAACAATCATTTATACGAGTGCTGATTATGTGCTAATCTATGCAGATCATGGCTACTGACCCTGCTATAAGGATTGAAGACATTCACATAAAGCACAGAGAAAAATAAAAACAAAACTTGAAATCGCAACCTTGAAATGATAAGTGAATTCTCCTCTATATCATAGACAGAACAAAAGTAAACTCACTTAAGGGGTGGGTGGTAGGGGTAAATCAAGAATTGGGTGGAAGAAGAGAAGAGTCACTGTGGGAGCTTAACATCTGGACATGGAGGAAGTACTATCACCAGCTAGTCAAGAATGGGAGGGAAGGTAGAGTACACAATAGGGAGCCCTCCTGGGGCTCAACAGCACAAAGAGCTGCTGTTATCTGTGTTGGGTGTGTGTTTGCCAGAAATATCAGGGCTGCTGGAACTCCAGAACTTGCAAGGGCATGCTTTTGTGCAGTCTAAGTTACCTTGACTATGTAAGAACTCAAGTCAGAGGGCATAACTTCATTATCCATTTGTAGCCAAAAGATAACATGATTAAGGATCATGAAACTTTCTCTCCTGATTTTTTCCCCAAGTTTTGAGAAGGACTCCTAGTAAACAGCTACCAAATAGTGATCATAGTAATGTTAATCAAAAATCAGCTCTTTTAGGAAAAAAAAAGAGAGGGTTGCATTTTTGCTTAAATAGAATGTATATGTGATATTTTTATTTATTAATTTTAATAGCTACTTTTATAAGGATTATTTTAATAGCTAATAAAGATCCTCTGAGAATGAAAATACAATAAAACGTCAATTAATTTGAAAGGGCCTATTGGGAAATTTAGTTTACTCTTCATCAGTTTTATCACTGGCTTCTCCTCTACATCCATCTCATAGTCTAGCTCAAAATGACTGCAGTGATGAAGCATACATTTAGGAAAAAGTAGTAATAATGCTGAAAAACTCTCACTTTGTAAAGAAAAGCAAATCAAAACAAAGGGATACAATTGTATATTAACCAAATTAGTAAAAATAACATAAATGTTTTAAAATAACAAGCACACATATACATTGTTAGTGACAGTATACATTTATATAATTCTTTTGGAGATTTGGAATTTGGAATTTTTCTAATAAAAATAAGACCTTACATTTTATGTATTTTCATGTGTCATTGCTTTTGATTTTAACAACTTGGTAGACAGCTATCACAATACCCATTTTACAAAAGTTTAGGAAGCTGAAGTTCTGAGAAAATAAATTACTTGCCCAATCTTTCCAATAAGTGATGGAGTTAGATTTTGAACCCAAAACTTCTAATTTTAGAGCCCATACATTTACAGTTACACTATACTGCCTCTCCTGAGAAACAATCCTGAAGAAATAATTTATTTTAAAAGATAAAGTTACATTCATGAAGATTATCATTATTTTTTTTTAAATATTGGAAAACCCCAAAATAGAGGAAGGGCTACATAAACTATGGGACATCAACTGGATAAAATAATTATAAAATTAGTACAAGTAATAGGAAGTAAACTACAGAAAATACTTATTGAAATAATCAGAATAAAAATGTATCTCCAATATGATAAGACATCTGTTATAATATGTCTTCATGTGGCAAGTTTAGGAAGGGAACTGGAAGAAATAAAAACTATTACCATTTTAGAAGAATATCCCTGTTGGAGCTTAATTTTCTTTTGTTTTTGTCATTTTTGTCAGTCAATCAGGGTTATTATGCTAAGCACCCTTACAAGTCTATTTTTCTAGTTCAAATTCTTAGCATCCCAATTAAAACATTCCTAAAATTTCACTATAATTTATTTGTATTATAGACTAATTCAAAAAAATTACATAATATTTTTAACAATGGTTCTGAAGCTTGATCAGAATATATATAGTTTATATAACCTTTGTTGAATTTTCCCCTCCATTTTGTAACTGTTTAAAGTAGAGGATAAGAACTATAGTTTATTCCATCCAGTGAATGCATATCTGAAAACACTGAAAGGATTTGTATGTACTTGTTTCACAGGGCATAATAATTAAAATTTTAAGAATAAGGGAGAAATATGGAGGCCACATTTAAGATTTTTGGTTTCATCTTTTAGTTCTGGGCCTGATCACCTCTTAACATGAATGATTTTTGCAATCACCATTCCAAGTTGTAGTTTTGAAATCCCTTAATTAAGATCACACATAGTGACTAAAATCAGGTATTTTTTTTTTTATTATCACAGTCTTGCAATCAATTCTCAGCTCCCTGTCCCCATCCAGGAATCATTAGCTCAGATGATGCAGGTGTTTTAGAAATTAGAAGTTTCCTACTGAGAACATGATCTCTGAGTGAAAAGTTATTAAGTAACTAAAATATCCTGGCTGTAAGGGATATTCATAATCTACTTATGAGAATTACTAATTAAATTATGTCAAGCCCCTTTGAAGTAGGTAAATAAACTTTATTACCTCTTTACCAAAAAGAAAAGAGTTTGTGAGGGTAATTTCCCCTAAAAATCGCACCATGAGTTGTGAAGAAAATTAATTCTCCTCAGTCATAACAAGGCCCATTCAGCTCAGGATTTGGCCTCAATCAGCAACATAACAGACATTTTGTGAGAAAGTGAAGTAGCTGTTCACCAATGACATCAAACTTGTAAAAACAGGAATGTAGATTAAACATCTGTAATTTCCTCTTTATGAATCTGCCATTTGGAATTTTTTTTTGTCACCCCATTGTCTAATGCCCATAATCCAGAATGGTTATCCTTTAATGGCTATCCTTAGCCATTCTCAGGACATCTGCCAAACTACTGTTTGAATCACAGAACTTTGGAGCTGAAGAATCCTTACAACCTTGAGTTCTATTCCTTTATTTAGCTGAGGAGAAAACAAGTGTTTCCAAGAAAGTTACATCATTTAGCTAGTTTCTGACAGATCCAGGCCCAAAACTAAAAGACGAGACCAAATGTCTTACATGTGGCCTTGATATTTCTCCCTTACTCTTAAAATTTTAATATTATGCCTTGTGAAACGAGTACATACAAATCCTTTCAGTGTTTTCAGATATGCATTCACTGGGTGGAATAAACTATAGTTCTTAACCTTTGCTTTATAAAGAGTTATAAAATGGAGGGGAAAATTCAACAAAGGTTATACAAACTAGCGTAGAAAAATTGGTGGCGGTGGTGGAGGGGATAACAGTTTAATAGTTCTGTTTTCCACTGAATACTGGTTCTAATATTTTTAGCACTCTGTCCTTCAAATAAATGTCTAACTTAGGCCAAATAAAAGGTTCTAATATCTTCACAAACTTTATTAATAATGATGGCTATTAATTTGATACTACAGTTTAGTTTTTACCTCTATTCTGCTCCTTTCATCCTCTATTTCCATAAGTAACTCCATTTTTAGCAGTAGATTTATGGAGCGATATACAAGAAGTTATCTCTGAAGAGGACCAGGGTATTAACTAAGGAATGGGAAAGAGAAGCCTTCCTTTACACAGTATACCCTTCAGTGTTCTTTGAAATTTTTACCTTGTGCATGCTTTTTAATATTCATTAATTAAAATTTCCCTTTAGATACATAACTGTATGCATGTAATTTTATTACTAAATATTTTCCATGATTTTTTTCTACCTTTTAAGTTTTCAGAATTTCAATTTGTACAGTGCTCAGAAAGAAAAAAGAACCAACATAGAAAACTCAACACAGATTTCAGGATTTAAAATATAAGAAAAATGTACAGAGAAATGAGAGGTTTTTAAGGGACCATTTAAAAGCCTTTTGAGGAAAAGCTCGTCCCCATATTTATAAGGACAGGTTTTTAAATGGGTGCTCCGAAGTTTAAACGGGGTTTCCCATCTGAAAGGGAAAAACAAAACAAAACTTAACGGTGTGAAAAGTAGAAATTTAAATTTGGTTTCTATCCTCTCAACTGGGACCGAGGTCAGGGGATGGGGAGGATAAGGACCTTCCAACAGTCATGTTCACAGAAGAAAGGAGTATGATTGAGGAGGTTCTCCAGGATCCGCCCGCCCCAGCTGGAGGCAGCAGCTGTTCCTGTGCAGATGAACCGTGTCCTGGGACGTTAGGTGGGCTCCCGTTTTAACTGAAAAACCCCTGCACTGAATCTGAAAGGTTCATTTACTTTTAATGGAACACAGAAGAGGGACTAAGGGATTGACTGACTTTAACAAACCGCCTCATTACCACGCTCGCCGGGCCAAGCCGCGCATCTCACCGCGCTGTCTACTTGTGTCAGGGTCAGCTGTCAACAGAACCCTTTGTGTCTCATTCTGAGTAAGATGGTCCTCAGCTACTCGGTAAAATGGAAATGATGGCCGAAAGGCGCGCGTGCGCTCGTACCGGAGTGACATTTGGAGAGGAGTAAAGAGACTCATGGACGCCCAGCAAACGCCCAGCCACCTCTGGACGCTCTCAACTTTCCCAAGCTGAGCTCTATCCATCCTCTCTGCAGTCACCTCCCCGCCTCCCTACCTGCTGTTCACCGTCCGGAGACCCCCTCACCGCCCCTGGGGCTGCCGGAGATGGGTCCGGGGCGCGCCCCCTCGCCTCCGCCGCGCGCTGTAGCCTCCCTCATCCACACACGGCTTTCTCGCTCCCGCCACAAAGGCAACGAGTAGAGCCCGGGGTGACAGGCCTTTGGCCTCCGAGCGCAAACAGCACGGGCCAGGTCCCTTCAGTGCGGTGACGCGAGACGGCGGGAAAGAGAACGGGTTCGTATACAGGCTGGCACAGAAGCCGACCCTCCCCACACGAACGCCCTCACAACCTCACACCCCCTCTCCACCTTTCTGTCCCTCCAGACAAGTCGGCCGCAGCAGCGCTTCCCCGCGCACGCAGAGTGTCCTCAGCCCGCCAAAGGGCAGCTCCTGCCAGACAGAAGCATGCGCTCGCGCCCAGCTTGCGTCCTCTCACCTCCCGCCCTCCCCGTGCCCGCGCCCTGGAGGCCCCGCAGCCGCTCACCTGGCCCTGGTGGGGCGCTAGGGCAGAGGACCAGGGGGTGGCCCTCGCCTCGGCCGGGGCTCGTCTCCCCACCCCCAGGCCCGGTCCCAGCGCAGCGACCTGCTCCTTCGGTCGGCCTCCTCCGAGGTGCTAGCGCCGCCGGCGGCTGGCGTCTTTCTGGTAGGCGCGCTCGCCGCGCGCTCAGTTCCCCGGGGCGGAGCGAGGCGGTGGCCGCCGCGGCCGGAGGCGGATTCCTCAGGTGCTGCCCCTCCCGTTTCCCCAGAACCTCCGCGGCAGGGACCCTCGCGTCGCCTTCCGCCCCGCTCCGCCTCTAGCCCCCTTGTAGGCCCTTGCCCTGCTTGAAAATAGAGGCGCACATTTCTCTACCCACCCGTCCACAAACACCACCACTTACCCTGTGGAGCCTTCAGTGCACTGACCTCACGCCTCCATTTCCAACCTCCACGGCGCAAAAGATGTGTGTGGCCACTGCATGGTGTGCACGGTGATGCGGGGGGCGGGGTGGTGGGGGTGGTCTGGGAAGAAGCTTTGCTCCCCAGTGCTACTGACGCGCGCAGCCAAGCAAAAATTTCTTTTTCTCGTCGAGTGCGCGTTCATTCACAGAATGTTCTCGTTTCATTGTGCGACTGCTTTCTCTGTTCAGTGGTCAACGGCGAAAGAACCCTAGGTATGAACTCGGCCCGGGTAATGGTGGGTCCAAACCTTGGCCTTTTGCATGAGGGGTGTAGGGCCAGAACAGGACGCGGACCAAACAAACCAATCCGGAGCTCCGGGGCACAGCAGACTTTTGCACCCCCTGGATAAGCATGACCTCCGGCCAGCGGACCTCGGCTCGGCGCTCAGGCGAGCTGCACCGGTTCGCTGCCTGCTCGCCACGGCTCGGAGGAAGCCTCCCGGGACCCAACGGGAAGTCCTGCCTCAAGTACAGCCTTCTCCAGCGGCCCCTGGCCTGGACGGGTGCTGCAGGGACAAACGCTCTCGAGAGATGCTGTGGCAGAGTAGCGACTGAGATTTAGTCCGCTTTTCACAGCTGGTGGTTTTTGCTATTAGAAATGTACTTCCATTTGTAAATGTTGCCAGAGAAACGTCGACTATACCCGTTTACAAACTGGATTGCTCTTTCTGAAAGAAGCAGTTCCGTGCTGGATGTGGTGGAAGAGTCTAGGGCTGATCTTTTTGTTCCATTGGGGCAGATACAACCCCAAGTAGCTCGGCGTATTCGTGGAAGTTGGGGAGGCTACCGTTGAGCATGGCGCCGGGTCTTCGGTGGGTTGGTGAAGTCTATTGTTACGGTATCATCGTCAATTACAGTTTCAAGTCAGCGTCTGTTAAACCAGATCTCATGTGATCTCTGTCAGTACGTTTTATTTGCTTGCCTTGCCTTTAAAACAGAGAGCGAGTGAGAGAGAAGACTCGAAATACATAGTTTTCCCTTTCTTTTTTGGTCGATGCAGAGGGAATTGACTGGGAAGTCTGGAATCAACAGAAAAAAACTCAAGGCATAATTCAGTTATGACTAGCAAAAGTAAGTGATTTGTTAGTAGTTCGGATTGTCTTCTCTCCCTCCTTTACTGGGAAGGTATAATTGGCTGCCATTAAAAAATTGGGGGCAGAGGGAGTCATTTAGTTTCTTGTGAGGATAAGGAGCTGAAATGTGTTTTTGGTTTGTTTTACAGTTGATTCCCAATTGCCTGGCCCTTAAAACACTTAGAAACATCTCTACCTGCCATGAGGGCAGGAAACAGCTTTCTCAATCACCTCTGTATTACCACCTTTCTGGGTCTTGCATAAAATACCACCTTAGTAAATAAAATCAGTATGGTTTTTAAATAACATAAAAGTGTGTAGGTGTTTAGTGAGGAATCCAGTGTAAATTAGCAAACTTATTAGGAGTAACCACCAGGTGCAAAAGACAATCTCCCTGGCATTCAAAGCCTTCCACAATATGGTCCCTCTTTGTACTTTAGCCAAAAACTATTATTTTCTTAGAAGTGTATCCTTCTTATGAAGTCTTATTTAAGTAGTGAAAAATGGGAAGCAACCAGTCAGTCAACCATAGGGAAATAGTCTAAAAATCATACATTCACTCCATGGACTATCTTTTAGCAATCAAAAATATCAATATCACAGCTTAATTTGAAATGCATAAAAAATAAGATGGGTTGATGGATGGACAGAGAGAGGGATAGATAGGTGATAGAACAGATAAAGTAAAATGTTAACTGTAGAATATAAGTGATGAGAATGTGGGTTTTCACGGTAAAATGTTTTCAACTCTTCTATATGTTTTATAATGTCTTATTTATACAATGTCTATTGTATTTGTTAATATGGAAATTCCTTTTAATAAAATAATATATTAAAAACATGAGAATTTTTATATCAGATTTCAAATACATGTTAAGAGACCCTGACCTCCACCACAAAAAACTAAAGGAAATATACTCAATTTTTAACAGTGTTATGTTTGAATAGAATCTTATGGGTAATTTTACTTTTTTCCTTTTTGTACTTTACAGTATATTACAAATGTTTGATGAGCACGTTATCCATTTCAAATAAAAAAGTAAAGTTTTTCAGAAAAGTAAAAATGCACAGGAAATTGCACTTTACAATCCTATAGTAAAATTAGCAGGATATTGTGAGAGAATGGGGAGCAAAGGTTAGAGACAGACAGGTGAAACAGAGAATTGTCCCTAAGACTGCCTCCTGCTTTCATAAATATCACCTGAGGCTCATAAGATTACCCCACCTCTTTTTTCCCCCAAATTTTCCACTATTAAAATACACCTATTTTCATTATTTCCTTAATGATCAAATGGCCATTTCTAGCTGAACTCTTTCTACATCCCTGCTAGGTTCTGTTGCTTAGAGCTGACCCATATCCACGTGTAAGTCCTCGACCGCAACCATCCATTATTATCCACTTTGTGTGTTATTGGAGGCCTCCCACTCATGTAGAGTCGATGATTTGGTAAATATATCTTGGGGCTTTTTGTAAGAATATTCCTGGTATTCTGTCTCCCCACTGTTAAGATAAATAAATTCTCTGTACTGGCATGCCAGAAAGGAGTTGGGCTTTGGAGCTAAGGTCAAGGGTAGGGTCAAACAGCAGGGGGGCAGGGCTCACAAAACCCCTGGAGAATATGACATTTCAGGGCAGAATACATTTTTTCTCATGTAAAAGTAAGTGTTTGCAGGTGTTTGGAACAACAAATGTGACCATCATTTTTTTTTGGTCTCTATTAAAAAGAAAAAACAAACAAAAAAAAAAACTCTCCAGCAGTTATCAGATGGAAACATCATCTCTGGATCTTATTTAATAAAAAGGTAACTTTTCTTAGGCTTAACTGTTGTTTCAATCAGGTTATTCTACACCACATATTAAACTGAGCCCATTTAATGGACAAATTTAAGCATAGAAAAAAGTTATCTCTTTGGGGAAAATACTAAAGTATCAAGAGACTATAAAATTAATATCAAAAACTTACTGAGTTTACAGTATGTACTTGACACCATTTTAGTGGTTTGGGGTAATATAGATTTGCCCATAATTGTAACTTGGTGTGGAAAATAATGAACATGTTCTCTAAGTTTGGAATGCATAAAAATCATGCAGTTCAGTTCTTATCACTTCTAAATGAAATTAGTACTAACAAAACAATTAGGATTCATATAAATCTACAAATATACATTTAATTTACAAAATGCAGAATCATGGCATTTTTTAAGCTGGAAAAGACCTTCTTAGCTCCCCAACTGAGTTTTCAGAACACAGTCCTACATTATACTTCATGAAAGATGTATCCAATACTCAAATAAGTTTGGGAAATGCTACATAATATTCTACTCTTATCTTAAAAATTCATAATTCAAATAGTCATTAAAGGCGGCAAGAAAATCTATGATAAGAACTTAATGTAACTTTGTTTGACCCCGTGTTTCTGAAACTTCCATAACCATGGAGATCTTTTTGGATGATATCTCTTGACATTTTGCAGAAACTCTCTGCTCTAAAACAATGCCCCATTAAAAAAATTATTATGGTAACACACATATATAACATAAATCTTCACCTCCATTTATTACCAAAATGTTCATCACCCCAAATGAAAACTCTGTACCCATTACACAATAACTCTCCATTCCTTTTCCCTCCAGCCCCTAATAGCCTCTAATCTACTTTCTGTCTCTATAAATTTGTCTATTCTAGATATTTCATATAAGTGGGATCATACAATATTTATCTTTTTGTATCTGGCTTATTTCAGTTAGCATAATGTTTTTAAAGTTTGTCCATGTTATAGCATGTATCAGAATTTCATTTCTTTTTATAACTAAATAACATTTCATTGGACTGCCCTCATTTTTATGGAAAGTGAGACCCCAGAGAAAAACTGATTCATTTAAGGAAACAGTCCTTTATTTACTTAGGGAAATTCATAAGTAGGTAAGCTATACAGCATTTTCCCATTGAAACTTTGTTTTGAATTATCAGTGGTCATAAGCATAAACAATCTAGACCTTAGTGAAACATACTGTACACTTGCAGTCTTTCCTGACTCCTAAATTGGCTTATGTAAACCAAGTAACTCAGCATCTGATATATATTATTTGGGAGGGTGAGTTACCTGATAATAACCTAACTGTGAAAATATCACCATAAACCATCATTTCGAGGTTAAGTAGTTTCCATGATCCTACAACATCTTCTCTGACAACTCCTGTTCATAGTGATTTCACTCTGATCAATATGTAATCAGATTCTGTCTTCTATTGATACTTTTCTGCCTTGTGTGTATCTTATCTCCCTAACCAGGTTCAAGCTCCTGAAAAGCTAGAACTAATTCTTACTTTTCCTTTAAGTTACTTTAAGACACATAATAGATTCTCAAGAAATATTTTTGAATAGCTCACAAAATGACCAGTTGAATGGAAATGGAGAAATTGTTAGCCTTATAGATTAGGAATGGACTCCAGCCTTCCACCTTCTTTCTACCTCAGTGCAGAAGTTCCCTAAACCCCTCTCACTCAGCAAGTATGGCTAGCAGCCCTCTTGGCAGTCTTGTCTAGGGATCCGTGGTCAGCTAAGCTGCCCTTGCTCAAGGGACAATGCTTGACCCTGCCAACATTCCAGAGACTCAGTGAGAAACTCTTCAAATCAGAAGATTTGTCATGCCCAGAATCAGTTTGGAGATCAAATGGGCCTTCGTCAAAAAATAAAATGGTAGCCTGATTTTATTTCTACTTGTTTCACCTCTAATTAGATACATTCACCAAAAATACAAAACAGCTGCTTTTTTTGATACTCAAACCGTCTTCTTCAAGGGACAGTTCTAATTACTGTTTTATAGCAAGACCCTAGAGAAGTTTAAGGGAAAGAAAGGAAACCCCTGATCCCTTCTTGCTGATGATGATCCAGGCAGACTTGCCTAGAAGATTAGCTATGCATTAAAAAAGGTTGAAACAGATCCAGTACTTTCAAGATGGGATCTACTACTGTTCTTAAGAGATATAATTTTTGTTACAAATATATTTTTGATAGATACAGACCAACAGTGTCAGATTAATTCATTGTTTTTCTTACAAACAAATCAATGAGCATTTGTGCAGGTACATCTTCTTAGCCCTGCTTTAGGCACTGTGGGTTTATAAAAAACATGTAAAGGTCTGGTTCCTCCCCACAAGGGTATTACAATCTAATAAGGTGAGATAAGACTAACATTGAAAACAGCTGTGAACAATGATCCAGGGCTGACTTGTGAGCCTTGGACTTTACAACAGAAATTCGTGGAGGGGGCTGTGTGGGGGTGGTAATCACTGGGAGTTTCAGCAGTAATGGAAGAATTAATGAAGAAAATGGGGCCTGAGGTAAGCATTAAAGGAGGGACAGGGTTTGAGAGAAAGCAAGGTAGTCTATCCATTCCAGTTTCGTTATTTCGTTAATTCTCTCAGATGGCCTCAATTCTTGATTCCTGCAAGGCAGAATATATATAAGTGAATACAATTTTAATCACTGGGCTATTATTTTTTAAAATACCTTTAATATACTATTATTTTAGTGGTCTATAAATAAATTTGCTCAGTTTTCCATTACCCAGTCAGCAGGATAAAGCCAAAAATTTGACTTAGTTTTAAGGATATTAATTCCATGCATATAGCTTATTAACAAATAAAAGCAATGGGTTTACTGTGTATCAGGCCCTGTGTTAGATGCTGGGGATAAAATGGTGCATAAGTAGTCAAGGTACCTGTTGAGTTTAAACCTTATAGAGGAGACAAACATACAAAGAACAACATGATTGTAAGTGTAGTGTGTCATGAAAGATAAACCGAGAGCTATGAATGCATGTAACAGGAGGCCTAATTTCAACTGGGGAGGCAGTTACAAATTTCTTGAGAAATTGATAATTTAGGCTGAGACCTGAAATATGTGGGAGTTAGAGATAGGAGGTGAGAGAGAGACAGTATTCTAGAAACAGAGAAGAAAGCCAATGTGGTTGGAGATTAGAAGGAACAAAAGCTGGACAAATAGGTAGAGCTGGCATGCAGGATTTTGGACTTTATCTATTATAATTAAATTATAAATCATTGCAATCTAAAATATTCAGTAGCAGTGACATTTAATTTATACTCTTTTATCACAAGCTGCTATGAGAATTAAATTGTTCTTACTGTAAAAACAATTTGAGGAGATGAACTTAAAACATGAAAGCCTGTGATTTCATTCTATGCTGCCTTCTACACAGTAGACATCTACGAGATATAAATGGAACTTTACAGTCACAGATAAATTAGTTGCCTTAAAGGAATAAATAGACTAAGAGAAACCAGTTCCTCAGGAGGCAACATAGTGAAGTGGCTAGGTGTCTGGAATTCTGGAACCAGGGTACCTAAGTTCAAATTCCAGCTCTTCTACTTATTATTTCTCTGACATCAGGCAAATTTGTGCCTCAATTTTCCCATCTTTAAAATGGGAATAGATTACACTAGAACCACAGCAATGAGAAAAAAATAGATAAATTGGACATCTTCAAATGTAAAAACTTTATGCATCAAAGGACATTATCAAGAAAGTGAAAAGACAACCCACAAAATGGTAGAAAATATTTGCTAATTATATACCTAATAAGGAGTTTATATGTAGAATTTATAAAGAATCCTTACAAGTCAATAATAAAAAGATGATCCAATTTAAAATGGGCAAAGGATCCGAATAGACATTTTCCAAGGAAGATAAAGACATAGAGAATAAGCACATGAAAAGAGACTCAACATCATTAGCCATCAGGGAAATATAAATCAAAATAACAATGAGATAACACTTCACCCCCACCAGCATGGCTATAATCAAAAAGACAGACAACAACAAGTGTTAATGAAGCCAGGGAGATATTGTAACCCTCACACACTGCTGGTGGGGATGTAAAATGGTGTGGCCACTTTGGAAAACAGTCTGGCAGTTCTACAATGAGTTAAAGAGTTACCATATGAGCCAGCAATTGAATGTCTTAGATATATATACAAAAGAAATACAAGCATATATCTGCATAAAAACTTGTACACAAATGTTCACGGCAGCATATTCATAATAGCCAAAAGGTAGAAACAACCCAAGTGTCCATCAATAAATGAATGGAAAAACAAAATGTGGTATATACATACAATGCAATATTATTCAACAGTAAAAAGGAATGAAGTACTAATACATGATGCAACATGGATGAACCTTGAAATCATGTTCAGTAAAAGAAGCCAGCCATAAAGCACCACATATTGTAAGATTCCATTCACATGAAATGTCCAGAACTTGCAAATCTGGAGACAGAAAGTAGTTTGCTGGTTGCTTAGGGTTGGGGAACTTGAGAGGGAAAATGTGGAGTGATAGCTAAGAGGTATAGGGTTTCCTTTTAGGGTGATTCCGATTGTGGTGATGGCTACACAACTCTGTGAATATATTAAAAGCTACTGAATTGTACTCTTTAAATGGGAAAATTGTATATATGTGAATTATATTTCAATAAAGCTGTTTTAAAATGGGGATGGATTAAATAAATTACTATGTTTGAAGAACTGGAATAATTCCTGATCCAAAATGATATAAGTGCTTGTTATCTACTAGAATAAATGCCCTTCACAAGAAAGGTATTTTGTACAATTTGTTCCCAAGTTCCTGGCACAGAGCTGGCCCTCAAAAATACTGGTGAATAAATAAATGATTGAGAGACAGTGAATTTTATTTTTTGTAAAGGTAATATATACTCAGAGCAGAAAAAAGTATGTAAGGATATAAAATGCTGAGTAAGTGTCCCCTCATTCCCTAATCCCACTCTGCTGCTATAAGCAGTGATCCTAAGAGATTTGCCTAGAGCAAAACCACACCATGAAGCCCAGACATCCAGATTCCTATTTGTAACTGCCACAGTCACATCTGAACAGGTCACCTTATTCTTAGAGGCTTCCTAGAATTTGGGTGTTAAAAATGTTTAGAGAGGTATGACCAAGAAACAGGGTCAGATGTGTGTTCCCACTCTGTGTTGTAGTTTGGCTCCCCAAATTTCTGACTAAACCAAAACTAAGGGCATAGTGTTAGATAAATGATTTATTCTGCACTATAAAGTGGAGCATGGTCACTATTGGAAATTTAATTCCAAATTCAACATTCAGTTGTAAGCATTTAGTTGGAGAAGAATAGAACCTTTCAAACAAAGTTAATTTCTGGTGGAAAATGACAAATTGAACCCATTAATTTTTTTGCATCCTATTGAAACTGTATTTAAAAAGCAGTAAAGGGATATTTTAAAAGATAAATCCATAGTGATTTAAATAATGGGAGAGGAGACAATAGGAACAAACTTTGGAAGTTGGAAAGCAGATGGATGTGTGACAATTGATCTAACATATCTGAGAAAGCAGATTCCCAAACTGGCAATGGGGAAAGACTAGAAACAACTCAATTTACAAGGATCCTTCAAAAAGAATTGTTAGCATCAGGTTTTACTACAAGTCGGGGCTCAAAATCGGATGCTGAGTTGAAACTGTATGAAGCAGTTAAATTCCCATATCTCCTCCTCAACTCCATGTATCTGAGTGACTGTCTTCTTTCACTTGGAAAAATA
>PVKY010006134.1:0-16384 GCA_004027775.1 Bradypus variegatus
CCTGCCCTCCTCCCGCCCTCCCCTCATCCTCTTTCCGCCCTCTTCCTGCCCTCTGCCTGCCTTCCGCCCTCCCTCCTCGCCCTCCTCCTGCCCTCTGTTGGCTCTTGGCTTCTTGCCCCGTGAGGTCCCCAGTCAGACGAAAGCCCCTCCATGGGGTGGCGTCTCACTGCACTGCGTTCCTCTCCTTTCAGCGGGAGGTTGACCGCAACCAGGAGCTCCTGACGCGCATCCGGCAGCTGCAGGAGCGGGAGGCTGGGGCCGAGGCCAAGCTTCAGGAGCAGCTGGAGCGCCACAGGGCGTGCGCGCAGAGCCTGGACACGGCCAGCAGGAGGCTGCGGGAGAAGGAGGACAGCCTGGCCGAGGCCAGCGAGGTAACTGCCGCCCGAGCCCGGGCGGGCCCCGTCCCATCGGCTGTTGTCCGGGAGAAAGAGGGAATTCACTTCGGTTCCACCTCTGTTCCTTCCTGAGCTCCTTCCATTCTGCCTCTGGCCTGGGCACCTGCATTTTTTGCTTGGTTGTGACCACGCAGAAACATTAGTTTTCTGCTCTGTGGTCTTTAGTTAATAGGTTAAGCAGTTTTCGATCTTTGTAATTATGTCTTTTAATGATTGACTGGCCTGTTTGTTGTTTTCACATCTTGTTGTTTTACACACACACACACCTGGTGTGTGCGTAGATCAGAGGGGACAGAGGGGCGTGGTGCCTCTTGGCTCCGTTGGGGTGTTTTATTCGCGCAGGTGCCTGGGCGTAGGGCCGTGAGGACAGCAGGTGCCCTGGTGGCGTTCCTTGCCCTGGCTGTGCTGTGCTCACTCCGGGGCCGGGGACTCCACTTTCACACGGCATTTCCCGCGCGGACGGTGCTGGTCTTTGCTGTCAGGAGCCGCGGGCAGGTGCCTCCCTCAGCTTGTTGGCAGGGCCTCTCGGCTTCCGACAGCATGACGAGGCGTCTGTGAAGCCGGCTCGCACTTCGCTGCGTCTCACTCTCCTGACTGGAAAGGAGCCCACGTGGGCACTGGACACTCCGACCCTCCTGTCCGTTTTCTGTGGCATAGGGGATCACAGTGCCGAGGGGGCGGAAAGGCTGCTCGGCGGGGAGTAGGGGAGCTGGGGTTGTTGGTGTTCTGTCTCTGCTGGGCAGAGCCTTGGAAGCAGGCTCTGGGTTATTTTTGCCTTTCATGCTGGAGCGCGTGCTAGGTTTGTTCTACATCTGTCTTCTGAAGTGACCGTTGGTAGGGGGGCACCACGATTGGCCTCAAGGAGGTCTGCTCTGACCTCTGCCCGGCTGAGCCGTGTGGGGCAGTCTTGGGCCATGGTGGGGGCGGGCGGGGCACCCTGACGGTGAAGGATGGTGAGGCAGGCAGGCAGTTCAGGTACGAGCCAGGAGGAAAGAACCGCCCGACTGCAGGGCTAGGAAGAGGCTGCTGGGCGGGCATCCGGCGGTAGGCGAGATCCCAGCCATGGTGGTGGGGTCCAGGCTTCGACACAATGTCCTGGGGGGCCTCCTGTGGGCTCCTGGACAGGGCCCTGATGCTCTGAGCACAGCAGCCTGACTGGTGACACCTGTCGCTCTCCGGAATGTTCCTGCTTGCTTGCTGACAGCCCAGATTCCCACAGCATTTGTCCTCCACCTGGGTCCAGCTTTGGGTCAGTGCCCGGTGTGTGTTTACTGAAATCAGTGGGCCTTCTTGACGGCCGTCCTCCCCTGGGAAGAGTGTCTGTCATGGCTTTGTTGCTCTCTGACTCTCTGGCTGACAGCTCCCTGCTGCAGTCAGGCCACGTGCACAGGTCAGTACCGGGTGGGACTGAGCCCCGTGTCCACCTCCCCAGAGGGTCTGGGTGAAGAGCTGAGATGCATCCCAGGGGGTCTAGTCGGGCTGAGTTCTCGCGGCCAGGGGCACCTGGGGTGTCCCCTGTGGGGGGGGTTCCCTGTTCTCACCATCGGCTGCAGGCCGGTCCTGATAGGTCCCAGGCCGGGAGAGGGGACACTGTCAGTGGCTCATCGACTATGATACCTTGGCGGGACTCAGCGCCTCACTTGGGCTTGACCCACATTCTTTCTTCTGCCCGGAAGGCTCCAGGGGATTGGGGTGGCCAGAGGCCACAGGTGGGTGGACTCAGTGCTGGGCAGCCCCGTCTCGTGCTGGCATCGGCCCTGCCTGCCCCTCGGGGGGGGGTGCGGGTGGGCCCTGCTGGCTTTGTCTTGGGGACCACCCCAGTTCTTTGTGTCTCCTGACTGCCCCCCTTCTCAGCTAGGGGTGTCCGGCCCGGCTTGCTCTGGTCCCCGAGGCATTCTCTCAGTGTCTCTCCATGCTCTGGGGCTTTTGTAGTTTAGCCCCGAGGGCACCCCAGGCCCCGTGTCCACCTTGCTGGTCTGTGGGTAATGTTTTTAGCAGTAGCTGAACCGTCGTGTGGCAGAGGAGAGGGGTGGGCATGGGTGGGGGCCGCACAGCCTCAGGGCCCTTGCGTGGAGGTGCGGGTGGGGCCTCCAGGGGCCACCCTTTGCGCCCAGTGGTCACTTCAGTGTGACTGACTTTCCCGGAGGTGCTGGCTGACCCTGCACCTCTCCTACCTGCCTGGGAGCCCTGAGGCACCTCCTGGGTGGGGTGAGCTTCTGGGGGCTGGGGGAGGTGGTGGTCCCTCGCCAGGGAGTTTGCCTGGGTTGTCCCGGGCATGGGGCAGCGTGGTGACGATGTCTGTCACAGACAGGAGGTGCTCGGCTCTGCCTCCTGCCTTGGGCTCCGGGGCCTGTCACCCCACCCGTGCGTGTGTAACACCCACTCCCTCCGTGCGCACAGGCCCTGGCAGCTGGGGAGGGTGCTCTCTTCTCTGTCCTGTCTTTGCTTGCAGACCATCAGCGTGTTAAAGGGGCGGATCTCGGAGCTGCAGTGGGGTGTCATGAACCAGGAGATGCAGGTGAAGAGTCTGGAGTCTGAGAAGCAAGGGCTGAAGGAGCAGCTGGACTTGCAGCACGTGTGAGTGGGCTCGGCCGGGCTGGGGCAGGCCAGGGGGCTCAGCTCGGGGGCTCTGAGTCGTGTGCAGGGTCTCTGCGCCCTTGCAAGGTGCGCTCGGTGGCGTGCTGTGAGGAAGCCTGGTCTGGGAGTGGCTGCACCGAGCGCCTGGTGTTTGACTGTATGGGACTGCCCCGTCTCCCATCCAGACCGCCGTCCGTCCACACACTTTGGGCACCTAGAGGTGCCCTCCGAGGCGATCCTGCACCTTCCCGGCCTGCTGGGAGAGGCAGACACACAGATCCCAGCACTGGGGCGATGAACCCCACAGGGCTGGGGTGTTGCCCTGCCTTGAGAACAGGGGAGCAGCAGCTTCTCCCTGGTGGCCCCGGGAAGGACCTTCCCAGCGAGGGCTACCATAGAAGATGCTGTGCTTGAGCCTCTGGGGGTGTGGGGGTCCCGGCTGGGTGGGCGGGAGGTACTGGGGGAGGACCCCACAGGAAGCAGAGGCACTAAGGCTGAGGCCCTTGCTGTGGGGGAGGTCAGAAAATGAGGTGGGTGGGGAGCAGGAGAGGGCAGGAGAGCAGGTGTCTGGGCCTTGGTGCTCTCTTGGGATTTCGACTCCGATGTGGCCATCGTTAGTAACACCGAGAGCTGTGGGCTCAGCAGGGGTGCTCTGGCCACTGGTTATGTGGAGGAGATGAGAGTGGAGGCCCTGGGTGGGGGCCAGGCCTGTAACGCTCGTCCCTCGGAGGGAGCACCCACTTTCCCCAGAGCCAGGGCTCGAGGAGGCCCGGGGTGCAAGCAGCCATCGGGGAAGGCAGGGTCGGGAAGGCCGCACCTTGGAGGCGACCAGGTGGGGAGACTGAGGCCCCAGGTGAGCGGGCCGGGCCGGCTCTTGCAGTGGGAGTGTGCGTGCGGGTGGTGGGGACGCACTGGGGAGGCTTCAGGGCCAGCGGAGTCACTGGAGTTCTGCCCACAACATACTTTTCTTTTAATAGAAAGTGGCAGGAAGCGAATCAGAAAATTCAAGAACTCCAGGCTAGCCAGGAGGTGAGGGCCGAGCACGAGCAGAAGATCAAGGTGAGTTGCCGAGGCCTGTCCCCGGGTGTTGACATCCTTGTGGGCTCCACCCTCCCGACACTGCAGGCGCTGCTGCACCAGGAGCCCGTTGGCTGCACCCGTCACCGTGACGTGTGCCAGATGCTGCACAGGGCAGGGGCCACCCCCCTTGGGGGAAGGCGGACAGTACCCACCTCAGCAACTGCACGGCCTCGCAGGGGCTGTTGGGAGGACGGGAGAAGCTTGGATTGCTAGGGGAGCTGCAGCCCTGCTGGGGTCAGAGGCGGGCGGCTGATGAGTCATGCTCTGTGGCCGTGCTGCAGGGAGGTCACTGGGTGGGGACTTGGATCCCTCTGATGGTCCCCACTGCCCTTAAAATAAACTCCAAGTCCTGGCCATGGCCCGTGGCACCCAGGGCTCCTTGATGCCCGCTCCCCGTTGTGTTGCCTCTTCTGTCCAGTTCTGCTGGACTTTTGGTTCAGGCTGCCCAGCTCCCTCACCCCTGGGCTTGGCGTGTGCCCTCCTCTCCAGCTGGCATGCTCACCGTCTCTGCCCTCTAGCCCTTCCCACCTCTGACCTAGGCTCCATCTCCCTGGCTCCTCAGCCTTCGCACATGCCTCTGCGGGCTGCTGTCTGCTTCTCCACCAGGCCGGGAGCTCCCTGGAGAGCCGTCCTCGGCCGCTGCATCCTGTCCCTGGGGCTAGACAAGCACCCAGCCCTGAGTTGGCCTCCAGGAGTGTGTGAACGCCGGGCCGGCTCAGTCGCGGTCTGACTCTCCTGGCAGCTGGCTTCCTTTGCCTGTTCAACCATTTGCCCTTAATGCCCACTGCCTCCCACTGTCCTGAGGGGACTGGATGCTCTTGGGAAGACTCCGTCCTCATTATGGGGGAGGACGGTAGTCATACGTGTACTACTAGAGGGCAGATGCTCAGCCCTGGCACGTGAACACTGGGCTGTTTTACTGTTGCCTTCATCTGGTACCTCGGGAGGCATAAGATGGGCTCCCATCTTTGAGGGGAGTACAGCTGTGGAAGCCCCAGCTTACAGGGCAGCGTAGGATGCAGCAGTCAGGGAGGGCTTCCCGGAGGAGGGGTCATGAGAGAAGGCACGAATGAGGAATGCTGGGGTCTGGGTCACTAAGCTTGCTGTCAGAGGGTCTTCTTGGTTTCCGTGACCTCCCTGTCCCTGGTCTCCTTTAGGATTTGGAGCAGAAGCTGTCCCTGCAGGAGCAGGATGCGGCAGTTGTGAAGAGCATGAAGTCGGAGCTGGTGCGCTTCCCCAAGATGGAGCGGGAGCTGAAGCAGCTGCGGGAGGAGAACACGCACCTGCGGTGAGGAGGGAAGGGGGCTGGGGGCTGTTGGCTGTGCGCACGGGGGTCCCTGGGGTGCTGGGACTGGGCTGCGCCCTGCTTCTGGTGCAGGCCGAGGCCCTGGGACAGATAAAGTCTTTGGGGATAACTTTATTTCTTGCCCGGCAGGGAGATGCGGGAGACCAATGGGCTGCTGAAGGAGGAGCTGGAGGGGCTGCAGAGGAAGCTGGGGCGCCAGGAGAAGCTGCAGGAGAGTCTGGTCACCCTGGAACTGGAGCGGGAGGTAAGGGCGGCCCCGAGAGCAGTGCACGGTGCAGCTCATCCTCTGCTCAGTCATGTTCTCTGGGTCCCTGGGTGTCTGAGTCGTGCATTCTGGCTCATTCTGGCTGGTCACTTAAAATGTGCAAGTCGCCATGACTCTGGCGAGCAGAGGGGCGGTCTCCCAGTGTCATCCACGCCATGCTCGCAGAGGCTGTGGGTTCGTCACTGTTCGTGGCAAGGGGGCATTGAGTGTGCAGGTGGAATTCGGGTTCTTGATGAGCTGACCTCAAGGTGGGGAGCTTACCCTAAAACATCTGGTGGGCCCAGTGTTCCTAAAGCCCTTAGACGTGGAGGAGGAGGGAAGGGGAGGCCAGGATTGTGATGCTTTGTGATGAGGACAAACTCCGCAGTGATGGCTTCAGAGATGGAGGACAGGGCCACGAGCTGAGGCATGGGCGGCTGCTGGGCCCAGGAAAGGCCTCCCTGAGAGGCCTCTCTGCCGACACCCTTGTTTTTCCAGTGAGTCCCATGCTGGACTGGTGACTTCCAGCTGGAAGATAAAAACTATGTTTTAAAGCCACAGCGTGTGGTGGTTTGTTCTGGCAGCACAGGAGATGAATACAGATGGTGAGGCAGGGAAGAAAGGGCACGCTGCACCTGTAGGAAGCGACGGGAGGCCTGTGCCGAGTTCCCGTCGCCGTGTCGGCTGCTGGGGATCACAGGTGGCATGTTGTGGGAAGCTGTCCTAGAGTAGCCCGAGGACGTCAGTGCTGGCGGGGAGGAGACGGAGGCTCAGCACAGCCAGCCGCCTGGCCCAGACCTCGCCGGTTCCGGGTTCGCTGTCGCCCAGAATGACGGCCTCCTGGCTCCTGGCCTGTCCTACCGCACGTTTTCCCCACAGTCTCTGGATTTGCCATAAATCAGATGCCTGTTGTCCCTGCAGTTTTCAAAGGCTTGAAGGCCTGTAAGAGTTGTCAGCCCGCCTGGTTCTGCTGTCTGTCAGCTGCCCCAGCCGCCGGCGCCGTGCGCTTCTGCGTTTCCCACCATCTGAACCGCATGGCGTGTGTCTTTCTCGGAGCCCCAGGATGACTGAGGTGGGGGGTGGGCTGTGAGGAGCTCGAGCTCTAGTTTGTCGTGGGGCCGAGAGCTGAGCACTTGCTGGTTTGGTTAGAGGTGTAGCCTGGACAGACGGCTCTAGGTAAGCTGTTTTTCTCTGGAGGCTTTATGCCTCCTGCCTACTCCCCACCCCTGCAAAAAAAACCCCAAAAATCAGCCACCCACCAGCACCCGTTTGAGCCAGCCCCTGCTTGCGTCTGTCCAGCCGCGTTGGCTGCCACCGCAGCTGCAGCCCCAGGCCTGCTGTCGGGCCTGCGGGGGAAGCT
Organism: Bradypus variegatus; assembly: GCA_004027775.1. NCBI lineage: Eukaryota > Metazoa > Chordata > Mammalia > Pilosa > Bradypodidae > Bradypus > Bradypus variegatus. The sequence continues at coordinate 6,963 of PVKY010006134.1, forward strand.
CGGAGTCCAGCAGAAATAACTTGCTTGCTCCTGTGGTGTTTTTTGGCCGACTGAGTCTTTCCCACCGTGATGTTATCTGAGTGTCCCCATGCCCTGGGGGGACTGGCTGGGCCAGCTCTGGATGCCGTGTTAGATGCTGGAAGCTGGAGCTGGGACGCCTCTGTGACCTGGGATGGGGCCGCTTTGTTGCTACTGCTTGGCCTTATGTCCACTTTCCACTTCGCCCCAGCCCTCCTGAGTGGCATTTCACCTGGGCTGTATCTTCCGTCCGCAGCGGCAGGACAGCCTGGTGGTTGGGATCTGGGGCTCTCAGCTCACACATCCTGGTGTCAGGCCTGCTGGCTGTGTGCCCTTGGGCAAGGTCCCTAACCTCTCTGGTCCTGAGGAGTCCTGAAGAAGGAAGGAGAGGCAGTGGGGTCTTGGGGCTGGGGTCCTGGGAGGCTGGCAGCCTGGCTCCTCGCCCGTACCCACTGGGTCCCATGCAGCCCACCGGGCTCCTGTTGTAGTTGTCGCCGGACCGATGAGGTGGCGAGCAGCTGGGGATGAGCTGGTTGCCGTGTGGTAGTGAGGAGGAAGGAGGGGCCACGAAGTCCCTGGCAGGAGGCCATGGGGGCACTGCCTGACCCTTGTGCTTCCTCTTCGCAGAGGCTGCTGGGGAAGCTGCAGAGCTGGGAGGTGCTGGACCAGACGTCAGGCTTGAACATCCGGTAGGTGGAGGAAGCAGGGCTTTGTGAGCCCTGGCTGGCCTGCGCCCTCCGGGTCCTGTCCAGCTGCGTGTCTGTCGGCCATGGGCAGGCGGCCCCTCTGCGCCCCTGCAGGGTCAGTGACGTCCTTTCAGGACGGGAGGGAAACGCGGCTACCTGACTCTCCCTGCTGGGCCCTAACGTCTTCATTTGAAACCAGAATATTTGCACAAAGTGGGAGCTGGTGATTGGCTGCCTTGCATGGTGGGCTTTGTTAAAGGGCTCTTTTTTAATATCCTGAGGAAGTAATTGCTTTTAGTGGAAGTGGTTCTTTTTAGGTGATTATAAGAGTGAAGATGAGCTGAGTTTTTAGGGAATAAAAAAAAAAGGGAAAAAAAAACTTGCTGAAGGGCTGTTGTTGAGTCAGGCCCCAGTGCCCCCTCCGCTGGCCTGCCCTCTGCCTGCCTGGGTGAGCGGCACTGGCGAGCTGGGGGCCGCTCCCCACTGTGGCCTGTCCTGCTGCTCTGCTGCTGCCTTCTCAGGACCACCGCTCGTCCGTCTCCAGCCACCTGTCCCTGCGGCCGGGGCGCCTGGTGCTCCCAGTCTCAGGCAGGGAGGGTTGACCTGGGGTAGGCCCTGCAGCCTGGGGGTGCAGGGCCTGTGGGGTTCTGGAAGCCTTTGGTTTCTTCTTTGCTATTGTGATTAAGACCGCCATTGCCTGGCGGTTGTTCCTGCTGCTCTTTGAGGCCGGGCCGAGATCGACAGCCTTCCTCACGGAGTCGTCCTGTAATTGCACCGTCCACTGCTGGTCCTGGGATTACCTCCTATTCCGATCGGCATCCGTTCCCTGCCACTTGAAAATGCCTTTGTTTTCTCTTTGCCGTGCTAACCAGCTGCTGCTTCCCCTTGAACTCCACCTGCAAAGCCCGGGCTCCTGTCGGGCTGTCCCCAGCGGGGCCTCAATGCTCTGTGCTTCCTCCTGCTCTCTGGACTCACTAACCGCCTGGCAAGCCTCCCTCCTCTCCCAGGGACACCAGTCAGACTAGGAGCCTCCGTGACTTCTTCCCTGTGAGGGAGATCAAGGCCCAGTCGCGCCTCATTGGGCCGGCTCTGCTGGAGCATTTGTGTGCTCAGTGTCTGCCGCAGAGCCCTCGGCCTCAGCCAAACAGGCAGAGCGGGCGGCCTAGCCAGCCAGCACCTCCGGAAAGATGGCAGGAGGGTACCGAGTCTGCTCGGTCCGTTGCCAGACGTGGGGGCTGCCCTGAGTAGGGCCACACACTGGGAGGGACTCTCGGGCTGGGCCTGTGGCCTGCAGATGGGGGCTTTGGCTCCGCCTTCCCTGAATGGGGCATGGCTGGGTGAGGGAGACGGGTCCTGTCCAGGGGACCCACGGGTGGTGCTGCCTGTGCACCCCCAGCTTCTTCGCTGAGGAAGGAAAGCTGGGTGCTCGGCCTCTCCTCCTAACCGGCAGGACCGTGTGAGGGGCTCCAGGCCGGCCGTCCTTCCCTCGGACCCTGCCTGTGACGGCCAGACAAGGCCGCGCTCTCAGGCAGGGCTCTGCAAGTCGCAGAGCAGCCTGGGTGTCCTGAGCAGCCGGGAGTCTGATTTCCAGAAGGCTGAGTGGGGCCATCCTCCTCCCGGGGCCGGAACCCTGGTCTCTGTAGGCTCCCCTGCTGTTGGACTCCCAGGTGCAGCCAGGTTTTCCCGCGTGCTTTTTTTATTTCCTTCAGGGGCTGCTTTGGAAACTCGCTCTCCCTCAGATGTCCTAGCACCCCTGGGCAGGTGTTCAGGGCCACGTTGGGGCCGCCTTGTCCTCAGATGGCTCCTGTGCTGGGCTCCGGGGGTGACATTGCCAGGTGACCGTCCTCGGGAACACAGACTGTGGCTCTAGGTATAGCCAGTCACTGGAGTCACCTGGAGGGGCTGGTAAAATGCAGACTGCTGGGCTGAACCCTTGCTCCGCTGGCTCGGTGTCTCAGGGCTGGATGACCTTGGAAGCCGTGGGGAGCCATTTGCCCTTTTATTTTTATTTTTTACTGGATTTGGGGCAGTTTGTTAGTGATTTCCAAGCAGGGACGGTGACTTGGCAATGCCTGTGTTTAATGAATTGAATATAGTGGTGGGAAATGGAGAGAAGGGATATAGGAAGCAGTGAAAAGTTGGGGGCCCTGTTGCTGTAACTGGGGTCTGCAGGAGGGATGCCGGAGGCCCAGACACTGGGTGAAATGGGCCCCTTTTACCTTGGGGAGGCTGGTGGCAAATGTGCCTTTCTGGCCTTGCGTCTGGAGACCACTGGCCCGTGCTGCTCCCTCTTTGCTCGCTCCTTCACACACATCCTCACTTCCCAGTGCCTGGGAAATGTCCTCGCACTCGGAGGGTGGCTGCGGCATGGGCCCACGGGTCTCTCAGTTCCCTCCCAGGAGTGAGGGCAGTTGTTCCTGAGCGTTTACGCTTGTCCTTTGAATGTCAGCTGGATCTTGTGGCTGAGCCCTTTCCTTCTGGGTCATCCTTTCAGTCTGGAGGCTTGTGAGTTAGGAGCAGGGGCTAATTCAGAGCCCCTGTGCCAGGCATGCAGTAGGCATTTAATAGGCATTTGATAAATGGAAGGGTGAGTGTGGTGGCTGTGACAGCTTTGTTCTCGTGCTGCTGCATTTCATGGTTAGTTGTGGTTTGCGGGCAGGGTCTTGGCTGCTCTGCCGAGACCCCCTGTGCCAGTGAAGCTGCCGTGGCCCAGCGAGGACCAGGAGACAAGTTTTGCAGATTGCTTCCTGACAGCCATCGTTCTTGTCCAGGGCCCAGGGGAAACTGCTGTCCTTCTCCAGCTCTCTGGGCAGAAGCATTGCCCACCCCTGCCTGCTGGGGAGGTGGCTTTGGGCAGTGAGGGGCGGAGGGAGCAGCTTCCCCGACGGGCTGCAGCTGCCCGAGAGGGAGAGGAGCTACGCCTTGTTCCAGGCTGGCTTGGGTAGGCTCTGACAGGACCCTGGTCTGGGGACACCCTTGCAGCAGGCTGCGTGGCCGTGGGCCTTAGGACAGCATCGGCCGGGGACATGAGATGCTGCTGGGGCGAAGTGCAGGCTGGGATGCAAACACTCTTTGGTTTGTGTTTGGCTTGGCTTTTCATAGGCTTTGTAGATGCAGTTCTTCTGTTTCTGCACCTCCTCTCACGTTGATTAGGAAAAAACCAAAAGCCAGCTGGTAAAAGGGTTTAGAGCCATCAGGTTGGGTGGCTTCCTGGGGATTATTTTAGCGAGTGATGAGGTGGCCCTGGTGAAGCGTTGGTTCTGGCCCAGCAGGTGCTCCTGGGCCCCTCTGTCGCCAGTGGGGTGGGGACTGTGCTCCGAGGTGGGGCCTGGAGTTCTGGGAACCGCAGGTGAGGAGGGAGCTGCGGTGACTTAGTGACGGAGGAATTGTACGAGGCGGGTTTGACCTGGTGTGAAGCCAGCGTGAGCCGGGTGGAGCAGGAACACGGAGGCCTGCTGCCCTGGGCCTTCCCTGCCTTTGGGGCTTTTCCAGCACCCCTTGTGGCCTGCGGAGGGCTGGCATCTCAGGCGGGCTCGGGGACTGTGGTCTTTTCACCGGCGTTTCAGCCTCGGCTTCCCACCCGCCAGCCGAGTGTCAGCACTGAGGCCACAGGGCGCTCCAGGCTTCCCCAAACCACATGGGGCCCGGTGATGTCATCCTCCATGTGGCATGGGTGACACCGTCCCTCTATGTGACCCAGTGACGCCGTCCATCCATGTGGCCTGAATGTGGCCTGGGTGACACTGTCCGTCCGCACGGCCCAGGTGATGCTGTCTCTCCACGGGCCCACCACTGTGTGTGTTGGGATCCGGGGGGCTGTTGGGTTTCCATCTCTCAGTGGCAGAGCAAGTGCTCCCTGAGTTTTGCGTTTCCCCATATCCAGGTGGGAAGTGTGGCTAAGGAGCCATCCGTCCGTGCCCACGTCTCACTCCTCCCAAGCCCCTTCGTCGGGAAGCAGGGTGAGGGTGGAGGGAGGGACCAGCGGCCCCGTGACGGTTGGGTCCTGCCGTGCCAGCATCTGAGTGTGGCCGGAGGTGGGACCCGGAGGTCTTGCTCCTGATGCCCTGCTAGTCCTTCTCCTCTGCCTGTCGCGGGTGTGTTTTGGGGAGGGGTGGGGAGTAGGTACAAGGAGGTGAGGGTCTTGGAGAACCGTTGCCTCCTGAAGGGCCTGCGTGGGGCTCCTTCCCCTGCCCGGGGTCTGAGAGCACAGCCACGTGGGAAGCACCTGGCGAGGATGCAGGCCGGTCGCAAAGGGCCAAGTCAGTCCTGGGATCCTGGAACCTGGAGGAGGGGGTGGGCTGGCCCGACTGAGCGGCTGCCCCCTGTGCTCTGCCTTTCCTCGGGCCGCCTGCAGGAGGAGAGTGGTGCCGGAGAGCGAACCGGCCACAAGGGAGTTGCGGGCTGCAGAGAGGTTCTGCCCCGGGCTAGGCTGGGCCCAGGTGCATGGGCTGACTGCCGGGCTCCCCCAGCTTGTGGCACTGACGCCGTGGCCAGGGGCCAGCACTGGGCGGTGTCCGGGAAGGGTCAGCAGTCAGCCGATGGGCAGTGGCAGCGCCTGGGTCCTGCCTACGGATTGCCGCGGATGGGCTCAGCGGGTGGAGGGTGCTTCGTGGCCTTCCTGGGAGGGGCCGGGCTGGAGCCGTGCAGCTGCCCACAGCAGGGGCGGCTCCGGTGGCCAGGGCCCCAGGACCGCCTTGTCGGTCACTACGCCCACTGCTTCCGCCTGCACCAACCCACGTCTCCCTTTCAGCACTGTGTGGGAGCTCCTGGCTCTACTCGGTGAAGAATTGGTGTCGGGTGCTGTATGGGGTGAAGGTTGTTCCTTCAGGAATCTGATGCCAGGAGTGTCCATGCAGCAGACGTGCTCTAAAGTGATTTTAAGAAACCGTCACCGCACCCCAACAGCCTCCACCGCAGCCATGCACAGTGTCCTGCCCCGTGCAGGCCCCGTGGCGGTGCACTGGGCTGGGACTCCCCGGGCCCTGGTGGCCGTGGTGTGAGGGCAGCTGCATGACGTCAGGGGTCTGGCTTCCGACTGGAGAAGTGTGATGTTCATAAGCAGGCATGGCAGCTCGTGGTGGTTGCGTTAAAGCGCACAATGTGCATTATTCCGTTGACACTGCAATCACAAACTGCTTTCTTGGAAAAAAATTGTACATATAATGATTAAAACAAAACACTGAGACCGACCCAGAGAGTGTGTCTGGAAGTTGCTGAGGCTGTACTGGGACCTTTTTTGACCATTGTATTTCTTTTGGAGTTAAGTCTCCAAACTTTGGGAATATTTTCAGAGTGGATCAGTCCTTAAGTTTCCCAGGTGAAGGGTCTGCTGCGAGCGGGTGAGCCTGTCCGGGTGGCGGTTCTGGGCCCTCCTCCATGGCCGCCGCCCTCAGGCCCAGGTGGTGCCCTCCCTGGACGCGTACTCCTTCCACCTGGCCTGTCAGGTCTCCCCAGTGCCTGCTGGTTGTGTGGCCGCTGGGTGGCTGGAGCTTTGCACATAGTTTGTCCATAGCTCAGCGTTCACCGAGCCCCTGCAAGGCCCGAGCCGGAGGCTTGGGCTGGTGACTGTACACTGGGCACATGTCCTGGGGCCCCAGAAGGAGAGGCCTGTTGAGGAGAGTCTTTGGTGGGAGAAGCCTCTGTGGCCCTGGCTTGCAGCCTGGGAGGTGTGGCCCAAAGTTTGGGTCCGGCAGGTCCTGTCCTCAGGCAGCAGTGTCTCTGCTGACAGGTGCTCCAGCCCTCGGTTGCTTTTGTGTTCCAGATGGAAGGAGTCACACTCTCAGCTCTCTGTTGGTGCCAGAGCATCTGGCATTCCGGAAGGCCAGCTCTCCCCACTCTAGGCCAGTGGCTCAGGTGGCGATTGTGCTTGTCTGGAGGGTCAGTCTTGGTCTTGTCCTGTAGAAAGCTTGGCCAGCTGGCAGAGGCGAAGGAAAAGGCAGCAAGGGTGTCTGCCCCTCTGTTCGACTTGCCGGCCCCCACTGGGTCTTTTCTGGCACTACCCCTGGGGGACCCTGGGGCTGGGGAGGGAGGCACATGGGACAGAAACTCCGCAGATGTTCCTGGAAGTTCCTTCTTGTCGTTTTACCGTCCTAAGTCATAAAGCAGATGAGGCCACGAGATGCCTCGTAAAAAGAGATGCTTGGAAATGCTGTTTCCCTCCACTTTCCACTTCCCTTCTGGGAGGAAACTACCTGGAGAGCATTTAGTTCCTCCTTGTAATTTTTACACTTTCTCGTTCCAAAAAGAATTCAGGATGACGTAACAAAGGTACAAAGATGTGCCTGGAGACGCGCATTCTGGTATTTGCAGTGAGGGGATTTGGGGGCGGTGCTTTAAGATGAGACCAAGTCTGAGACCATCACCAGGACTGGGCTGTGGGGCCTTGTCTCACTCGGGCTGGGCCTTAGCTGGCACCGTGTTCGGCTTTGAATTTCCCAGCAGCTCCCAGGGAGAGGGTGTCCCGGCTCCTGCCCCGACGTGGCGTCCGTGAGACGAGAACCAGCCCTCTGCCTGGCAGCAGGAGGAGTCCGGGTGCAGAGCGTGTCCCTGCGAGGCGGAGGCTCAGGGCCCCCAGGCCATGTTGGGATGGCGGGGCGCGTGTCCCGAGCTGCTCGCCTTGACGGAAGCAGGGTGGGTGGCCCTGCTTGCATGTGCCCTTCAATGGAAGTGGTCTTGTGGGGAGGCACCCAGGTGACACCCCATCGTTGAGAACGTCTGCAGGCTGACCTGCCCGGCCTTCCGCGAACAGCACTTCACTTGAGACCTAAGTAAATGAAGGAAGGAAGGAAGAAAGGAAGCTGTCACCAAAAAATGAACAGTTATTTTACAGGGAAAGCCAATCTAAGGCAAAGCAGAAACATCCATTAGCGATTGCCTGGGGGTGGGTTGGGGGCCTGATGGGGAAGGGGCAGGAGAGGTCTCGACAGCGACAAGGTTTCGTGTGCATCAGTTTGCCAGTGGTCCGTGGTTAGCAAATCACAGAGAGGGTAATAAGTACTAATGGGGTAGGGAGGTGTGGCAGGGGCCGAAGGGCAGAGCCTTGTGGTTGTGAGTCTGTGTGGGCAGCAGAAGCACATTGCCCACCAATGTGTACGTGTATATGTGTGAGATCTTCTAGAATAAAAGTGTCACAGCCCGAGGGGGCTTTGCCAATCAAAATACCAAAGAAGATGCTCAGCATTTTCTGAAACATGAACTTTATTTGGGACTTACAGGGAGGCAGAAATCCGCAGAAATCAACCGGCTTTTTTCTTGCCTGGCGGGTACCGCTTTCTCAGGGAAGTTGGCTGTGCTTGAAGGAGGACAGCAGGCCGGTTATAAGGGTTTAAGACAAAGACTTTTAAGACAAAGGCAGCATCCTGTGACATGGGGGTGGTGCAGGAAGGAAAGAATTATAGGATGGGGGTTTGTGAATAACTACAAGAGTGATAACACTTGGGGGCCAGAAGGCAGGTAGACTAGATTAACATCCTTGCTCTTCCATGAGACCAGGAGTTTCTCACCTCCTGCTTACTTCCCCTTTACCCTTTTTCTCTTTACTGGTTTGCAGAGATGACAGGTTAATCGTTAGCTGCCCAGGTCACACAGACTGCTGTGCGCCAGGGTCCGCAGGCCTGTTTTGTTCAGGCCAGGGGCTGCCACAAAGGGTGAAAAAGAAGTTGCCACCAGCTTCTTCCTTTCTCCTCCTATTACTTCTCAGTCTCCTAAGGGTGCCGGGAAACCCAGGGCTATAGTGGGCTCTGATATTTGTCTTCCATACACTTTGGGGTCCTTGGTGTCTCTAGGGCCACCCAGAGAGGCTGGGGCATGGGCAGGCAGGGCGGGCAGGGCTGGGCCTGGGCAGCTGTGGCAGAGCTTGTTTGGCTGGTGACTGGAGAAGGCCGTCTGTCTCCACAGCAGGTGTGGAAGTTAAAAGCTGCTGTTTCGATTTGGCTGCCCCTTTTCCGACTTGGAGTGCTACAGAGCCTCAAGACTGACGGCTTGGGAAGCGGTTCAGAAGGTGCTGCTTGCTTCTCACCACTGACACGTCTGTGAGGCTGGTTTTTGTTTTTCATTTTGGGTGGCAGGTTGGTTCTTTGGATTTCCCTGCTCACGGGACCCACAGGTAGCTCGCAGCTGGAGCGGGACCTTCTCTTCAGCCTGTTGAAAGGCTGCTCTGCCCGGAAGCCCCAGACCCTGGCAGGCAGCCGGGGCGCTGGGCCGAGAGCTGGCCTCGGGTCCTGGTGTCCCCTCCCTCGGCCCCTGTGACTGTGAGCAGCTCTTGCTCCCCCTGAGGAGCACGGAATTTTGTGCCCTCCTGGCTCCACCACTGTCACGTTTCAAAGAAGAGTGGGTGAGGCAAGTGCTTTGTATAAGGGGTTTAGGAGTCAGACGTGCACAAATGCTTTCAGAACTAACTGGGAAGGATCACTTATTCCAGCTCAGCCCTTCCCAGAGATGCTGACAGAGCTTGAGACTGCCTTGGTTGGTATGTGTTGAAGGGGAGGGTTTTCCAGAGGGGGAAACTGAGTTTACACAGGTTCAGAAGCAGGCACAGACCCCAGCTATGCTGGCAGCAGCGTCCGAAACTTGGAACATGGCCGAGAGGGACCAGATGAGGAGAGTGGGCTCTGCTGGCCACCCCAGGCCGGGGCTCCTGGAATCCCGAGCGGAGGACCCAGCTAGAGTCCTTGGGTCCAGCAGCAGCAGGCAGGGCGAGGGGCCTGGGGGCTGTGGGGG
>PVKY010006135.1:0-16417 GCA_004027775.1 Bradypus variegatus
GCAGCTCCGGAGGCCAGCTCTCTCTGGGACATCCCACCAACATACTCGCGCCATCTTTCTGCCTCGGTGACTCGGTGGGTGTAAGGGGCAGGTCTGTTTATAGATGTGCACTTGGCACCTTTGGTTCTGGGTAACTCCAAAACCATCAAGAAAGCCTAATTTTTTCCCTCTACTTTTAGCCAGCAGGAAACACATTAGCAGAATCCTCTTTTTGCCTGCACATAGATGGCATGATTTTCTCCAAAAGCATGCTCCAAGGGGGAAGTTTGTTCCAGCGAGCCCCTCCTGTGGGCCAGCTCTGCCTGGAGAAGTCAGTTGGGGGTATGTAAGTGCCTGGCACGCGCGGCTCTGCGTGAACGGTTGTTGAGTGATGAGGGGCTGCATTTGAAGCGTTGGCTTCAGATTAGTGACCTCTGCACAAGGACCTCCTGTTCTGGGCACTGGGCTCGGCAGCCACGACACAGGGTGGTTAAGGCTTTGGTTCTCAACACCCTCCCCCTCCCCGGGGGCTCAGCCTCCCAGAGGACAGCAGGTAAACACATGCACAGAGCACGGGACCGTGCCAAATAATGCCCGAATTCCCGGGAATTCCGCCGCATGCTCTGTGCCCTCTGCCTGGGGCAGGATGTGCCATGCCGTTCCTTCCCGCGGAACTGGGGAATCTCAAACGGAGCATGCAGGAGCTGGAGAAGTTATAAACAGATGCTTCACTGTGAGCTTTAAGAAGGTTTTCTTGCTTTATGACATAGATTTTGCACCCTAGCTCTGTAGGCTTAGAAGAACACAGAGGAAACCTCAAATAATATTCGTAGGTCACACAGTGGCCTCCCAAACCTTGTGTTCATCCAGAACCTCTGAAGGTGACCTCACCTGGACATAAAGTCATTGCAGGTGTGATTAAGGAAGGGTCAAGGTGAGATCATAGTGGGTGGGGGTGGACCCTAAATCCAATGAGAATGTCCTTAGAGGAGAAAGTAAAGGACACCAGAGACACAGGGGAGGCAGCCTGTGACGACAGAGGTGGAGGCTAGGATGGTGGCCCTGGGCTCCTTGGCTCTCAGCTCAGGGGGACTGGCCGAGGGGGACGGCCGTCTCCACCCAGGATCGGGAAAGTGTCTGGCCCTTGCCAGCGGTGTGGGGCTGGGGGTGCCTACCCATCCCCTGTGTTCATGTAGAGGGGGCTCAGCAAGCTTCCTCTGCAACAGACCAGAGAGGAAACACCTTCAGCTCCACAGCTGTAGGGTCTCTGTCGCAATGAGCTGTGCCCTAGACAATCCATAACTGAATGGGCATGCCGTGTTCAACAGAACTCTGTTTACGAAAACAGCCGCTGGTGGGATTTTGCCCGTGGGGTGTAGTTTGGCTGACTTTTATTTGTTTCACAATAGTCTGACTTATGAGATTTTTGTCATCAAGCTCAGAAAACCATCAGTACAGCAGCTCAGCTTAATGGCTTGAGCCGGAGTCATCTGATTTCCTCTGTGAGCGCGGCTTCCCAAGGGGCTGCCCAGGGAGGGACGTTGCGTTAGGGGTGTCTGCTATCCGGTGAGGGGAAGAACCCTGCCCGGCTGGAGATTGTCTGTCTTTCCTTTCCTGTGCTGACATGTGGGGCGGTGCAGCAGACTGACAGCCAGTGGGTTCTGGAAGAGAAACGCAACAGGGTTTCTGCAAAGGAACTTCTGATTCGGTTTTTCCCCTCATTCCGACAGGCAGAGAGAAGCCAGTAAACACTGAGCAGGACGTCGTGGGGCTGGCTGAACGCCTTTGGGAAAGTCACACGTTTCTTGTAGCGAGGCTGGCTGAGGCCCGCGGGGACCCAGACGCTGTTTCCTTGTTAGTCTGAGTCCAGAAATCTCTCCTCGTTGCCTTCGCTGTTTTGTTCTTATTCTGATATTTCTGTCCTGGGTGGAATAGGGTTCCCCTAGAAGATGCGCTTGGGTCTGACCCCAGCACCTGAGAACGGGGCCTTATTTGGAAACAGGGTCGTCAGGTCTGCAGTGACGTTGAGATGAGACCACCCCGATAGGGGCCTTAGCAGAGGAGAGGGGAAAGGCGGCCACATGAAGACAGAGAAAGGGACTGGGGGCTGCAGGACAAGCCGTGGGATGTCTGGGCCCCCTGGAAGCGGGGAGAGGAGGAAGAGGCCCACCCAGAGCCTCGGGAGGGAGCATGGCTGACACCTGGGTTTCAGACTTCAGGCCTCCAGAACCGTGAGGGAATAAATTCCGGTTGCTTTATGTCGCCCAGTTTAGGGGACTTTCTCAGGTGGCCCCAGAAGACTCAGACAGTTACCAATGACGGCGGCCCCTGATTCAGTCATTCTCTGAACCCGGCACCGTGCCCCGAATCTGCAGATGCCTTTCAGGAAGGTGTGTTAAATCCGTTTCACACTTGAACGTGGGGACTCAAATAGGTGAAGCAATGTCCTCACCTTCAAACAGCTGTTGAAATGATGGGGCTGGGGATGAGACTGAGGTTTCTTCCACTACAAAACCCCCAACCTTACCCAAAGCCGCTCCCCCCAGCATGCGAGGGGCACCCCCAGGTGTCACTGGAAGATGCCCCAGTTCTGACCGTCCTTGCTTTCTTGTCCACGTCCCCCGGCAAACCCCACAGGAGGACAAGCAGGGTGAGCTGGGCCAGAGGAGCGGGGCCTCCCCAAGATCAGTGGTCTGTCGGGAAAGCGCTGGACGTCACCACATGTGTCCCCATGGGCGTTGGCACCATACAGATGCTTCCAGGCCTCCGTCGCTCCCTCAAAGCCGCTGGCCTGCATTACGCCCCGATGAAGCCTCCCCTCCCACCCAGAGCCGCCCATGCTGGCAGAGCACTGTCTGCCCGAGTGTCCCCTTCCCAGCCAGGCCACGGGCATCCTGAGGGTCAACACCAGCCTTGTCCTCTGGGACCTGCAGTGGCCTGTCCCCAGCAAATGGGCGAACCTCAAACAGATGTCTGAGCTACATGTCGCCTGCTGTTTAACGCTGTTGCCATAACTAGCCTGTGGGGTGTGCAGTGCGGGTGTCAGTACCCCCTTTCCACACACGAGCAAATGAACCTTTACCTGGGGCTGGTACAAGATCAGGCAGTAAGTGACGCTGCTACCTGCTGTGTCCCCTTGCAGGCAGCACGCTCCTGAGTGTTTAGTTATGCAGAAGTTGGTCCTTTCTTATTCCCAGTTTGTGGATGAAGATGCCAAGGCAGGAGAAGCCAACAGGTTGTCCTGTCTTACAGGTGCTTGGAGTTACGGCTCAAACTACCTTCCGGGCCCAGGTGGGCTTTGAGCCTGGGCGGTGCTGTGACCATAACCCCAGATTGTCCTCTCCTGACCCAGAGCTCCTGCCCTCACCACCCTACAGGAGAGGTGCCAGGGCCCCACACAGGGCTGTGGCCTTGAGGAGGGAAGTGAGCAGCAAGTTCCAGAGTCCCAGTCCTGCTGAGATTGCCACGGGAGGCCTGGCATGGTGCCGGGTGGAGAAGCGTGGCGGCGGGCCGACGAGGAAGGAGATGTGAGGGCAGCGGCGAGTCCTGTCTGGGCCGTCGAGGCTCATAAATGGGGAACAGACCTTGCGTGCGCTGGTTGAGGATGGGGTGGGTGGCTTTGGAGCTAGGACGACCTGGCCTCCTGTCCTTACTTAGTGGCCTTGGGCCTGTGACTTAACTTCTTTGGGGCTCCTCTTAGTTCTGTAAATTTGTGAAAGTGCATTGCTGCCGGGTTGTGGAAAGGGTTGGAAACGGTGGCCCTTTGCCCAGCCACTCTTGGCCCCTGGTTTTGGGAGGGAGGCCTTTTCCGTGAGCTGACGTGATGGAAGAAAGCCACACCTGGACCTTGTTGGGGGCACTGATGGTGAGGCTCCGGCAGAGCTAGAAAGAGCTGGGAAGCTCCTCGTGGCCGCCTTCGTTCAGGGCAGGGTAACTTGCTCCAAGGATGCTCCTTCTGGGCTCATGAACTTGAAATGATTGGTCAGCAAAGGTGGCCATTCCTCACAAAGGGCCTCCGGTGAGCCTGGTGGGTCCTTTCATTCTCACCACGACCCGCGAGGCGGTGGTGGCATTTCCACTGTGTAGACAAGAAATCTGAGATTCAAACAGACGAATGGAACGTAAAGTGGGGCAGCTGCTGGGAGAAGAGTCTGGTGCTTCCTCAGAGAGTTAAACAGAATTACCACGTGGCCCAGCAGTCCCACTCCTGGAAGTCCCTGGAAGCAGGGACTCAGACAGGTATTTGCACACCGATGCTCACAGCAGTGTTATTCTCAGTTGCCAACGGTGGAGGCAACCCAAGTGTCCGTCCACAGAGGAACAGATAAACTAAATGTGCAATATGCATGCAATGGAATAGTCTTCAGCTGTAAAAAGGAATGATGTTCTGATACAACATGGATGAACCTTGAAAATATTATGCTGGGTGAAATAAGCCAGACACAGATAGACAAATATCATATGATTCCACTTGTATGAAGTATCTAGAATAAACAAATTCATGGAGATAGAAAGTAGACTGTGGTTCCCAGGGCCTGGGGGTGTTGGGGAATGGGGAGCTATCATTTAACGGGTGATGAGTTTCTGTTTGGGGCGACGAGAAGTTCAGGAAATGGGAGGTGATGGTGGCACAACATTGTGAACGTGAGTTAAACCTCTTGAAAGTGGTTGAAATGGCATATTTTATATATATATATATGTTACCACAATTTTTAAAATTGCAATTTTTTTAAAGAAAAAGCAAAACAGGAGGGACGTACTTCAGGTCCCACGGACCTAGTGGCGGATGGGAGAGGGGTCCACGACGGCTCGCCTGCCCCTTCACCCTCCCAGGCTGCCCGCGTGTATTGCCGACTTCTAATATGCTTTGAAAAGATTTACTGAACACACCAGGAGTTTTTATCCACTGGGATTTTTTCCCTCAAGTTGTTATTTGGCATCAGAAAAACAAAATGAAAAGAATTTAATTCACCAATAAGTGCCAAGGAGGAAAAATGCAACAGGGGCCAGCAGCCAAGGAACAGCATGGAACTTACTAGAAGGGGAAGCTGGATGGGGAGCCACGGGCTGGAAGCAGGGGGCACTTGTGGGTTCCGGGATCAGCCGGCCGGTGGGCGAGTGCTCCCAGGCCCTGCCCGTGGGAAGGAGAGTCAGACTCACCCAGCTGCGGGCTGGGGGTCATGCTGTATCTGTGTTCAACTGTTTCTGATTCTGGGTGGGGGCAGCCGTGTGCACGGAAGGCCCCTGAGGCAGGGTGGGGGGGTGGGTGGAGCACCAGTGGACACAGGGGTGGTGCCACAGCCCCAGAAACCAGGGCCGGTCAGTGGGACCCCAGGGGGCTCCGATCCCAGCTCCAGTCCCCGTGAGCAGAGAACCTCGGCAAGTTGCTTCAGGGCCCGGAGCCTCCATTTATAAATTTCTGAGTAAGGACCCCAAGGTCCACCCCCAGGATTGCTGGGAAGGTGGAAAGAGGCCATCTGGGCTTCCACCTTATTTGTGAAGGAGGGCGGTTGGCTGGAAAAGTTCCACAGCCCTGTCCAGTTTTATGATTCTGCATCCTGTTCCTTTACACATCATTAGTTATTGGACTAAGGGGTACAGGAGGGGGAGATTTAATACTTAAAGCATGTCTTTAAAGAGGCAGCTCGAAAGCCACCTTCCCTGTGGAGTCTGGCTCGGACAGCCCCGCGTCTCCTTCCTGTTTCTTGCCCGCTGTTGCCTGCCCTCTCTGCCCTGATGGGGCTGTTCTTCTGTCCGCTCCAGGCACTCCTGCAGGCAGGAAGCTCGTCCAGCCACGTGAGGGCCCCACACCATGTCTGAGCTCATACTTGTACGGAGGAGGTCAGAGCCATTGCTGGGTGAACAACCAGAAGTCCGCCCAGCAGCTTCTGGAAAATCAAACCGGCCCATGGCGGCCACTATGGAAAATCAAAGTTGAGAAGCACCATTTGGGACACTCGTCCATGTTGTACAGGGGACCCAAGGCAGAGCCTGGCATTGGGGTTCAGACTTCACTCCCTGACCCTGGGTGATCTGAGACACCCCCACAGGGTGCCAGCACCTTATCCTCCGACGGCGACGTTAGATATTCAGTCCACGGAAATGTGCGGCAGGCTTTCCACCCTCCGCTGGGCAGTGGCTGTTTATCGAATGCACTGGGGAAGGGGGAGAGCAGGGGCGGGAGACGGCAGTGAGAGGCTGGACCATGGAAGGTCTTCAGAGTTTCCGAGGCACCAGGGTCTCTGAGTCCGCTCCGGGAATCCTCTCCTCCCTGTTCCACACATGTGCTTTCCATCTGGGCTCAGACGCCGCGTCCCCTTCAAGTTCTCCAGGCCCCTTGTGGCAGGAGCGACTTTGTGCTCCCACAGAAGTGTGTTTCTGTCCTTGTTCCTCTTGACTTACCCCCAAGGAGTCGGCCTTTAATTCCTCGCCTTCTTCCCTGCTAGAGTGCCAGCCCCTCGTGGGCAGGGCCAGACCCCGCTCGCTTATTCCTGGCCCTGGTGTCAGGGGTGGAGGAGCCCGTGGCCGAGCAGAGGGGGTGGGAAGAGGAGGATCCCAGAGGGAAGGCAGCACTGGTGCTGGGTCCGCTCTGTGCTCACCCGAGTTTGAAAAACCCAGTAGGGAACCCAGTTCAGGTTAGAGACCTCCATGGGTGTATTCCAGAAGTGACTTATTCCCACCCCTCACCCCCATGGCTAAAGGATTTTATGTCTTGCAAAAGGTTTCGCTAGTTCATGGACGAGTGTGTCACAGCTGTTTTAAATCATTTTAAAGCATGGTGTATAGATGATTAAATAATGATCAAATCCAGTAGAAGGTTCAAGAAAGGAAAGCTAATGTCTCCCATCCCCCCAACTCCAGCTGCACTGCCCTTCTGTTTTTAATTCTCCCATTGAGCCCCCCTGTTTCTCCACCTAGAATGCTTCTCCCAGGTGTTGACTTGTCTGTGGACCCTGTCTCCTGTCCAGGCTTATGGTCCCTCCCCTCGATCTTGATTCCTTATAGTTTTTGTTACTTTCCACGTTTTAAACATGCTTAAGGGATTTCTGCACAGTTCGTGTGCATTATGCACGGAGTTACGCGGGCTGTGTCATGTTTTGTGTGTAGTTGTGCGTGTGCCCACCTTGCTGGTTTACCAGCCCTGGGCTCTGCTGTGTGCACCGATGCCCAATACCACTGGGTGACGTGGTGCTGAACCGGGAGCCAGGCCTGGGTGTTCGGGCTCCAGAAGCCTCCGTCTTTTCCGTCACCCTCAGCTACCCTTATGGGGTGGGCACTGGGACACGGCGATGTCCCTGTTTGCTGGACTGTGTGTCAGGGCCCTTTGGCGCTGGCAGGAGCTCTGACCCCTGGTCCCCAAGCAGGTGACGCTGTGGGAAGGACACTTGGCGTGCGCGTCAGGTAACATCATCCCTCCCAGGGGTCTCAGACCCCATGTGATGGTTTGAGTTGTGTCCCCCTCCCCTTCCAAAATACATTTCAGGCCCTGACTCCTGTGACCAGGGCCAGATTTGGAAATAGGGTCTTTGCAGATGTCAAGTTGCGATGAGGTCTGGCTGAAGTAGGGGGCCCTGCATCCAGTGATGGGTCCTTGTAAGACGAGGACATTTGTGCACAGAGACATGCTGGAAGACGGCCTTGCGACGATGGAGGCAGAGGGAGGTGCAGAACAGGTTCTCCAGCAGGGCCTCAGAGGCCCCAATGCTGCTGGACCCCAATTTTGCACTTCCACCCTCCGGAACCATGAGGGAATGAGTGCCTGTTGGTTTCAGCCTCCCAGTTTTGGGGGCTTGGCTCTGGCAGCTCCAGGGAATGCGGTCACTCCAGGAACTCAGACAGAGCTCCTTGAGCTACAGGGCTGCTTGTTTATTCCATGTTCACCGTTCCTCCTGGCAAAGCTTCTCCCTGGATGTGGCCAGAGTCACTCGGGGACAGCTGACCCCTGGGTTCTCTGGAATTGGGTTAGGTGCCTCCTGCTTTGAGTAGTAATATTTCTGGCCAGACATGAAAGGAGGGATCCTAGGAGCCCTTTTCTTCCGGCAGCTTATCCCGATTAAGTGGGAATCAAACAAAAATCCCCACCCCAAAGTCCTGACCCTGAGAAAGCCCGACAGGACCCTGGGGGAGCTCTGGGAGGGTCCACAGAGCTCATGTTGTGCACCTCCTGCCAGGCCAGGCCCCATGCTGTTTATTCCCCTGTTACCGAAGAAGCCACTGGGGCTCAGCGAGCTGATGCCGTTTGCCCAAGGTAAAGCAGTCAGCAGGCCATGGTGGAGCCCAGATGGAAATGGAATCTTCCGGAAGGCAGCACCTGGTTCCGTCCTCCTCGCCCCGTCTTCTGTGGGCCCCAGGGGCTGGGCTTTGCCTGTACATGGTGTTCTCTGCTAGTGTCACGTTGATCTTGTGCAATCCTGAGCGTCTGAGTGGCGTGGGGGAAGCCGAGCGGGGTCCCTGGGGGTCAGGTCAGGGAAAACGGCTGCAGCTAGCAGCCCCCATGTCAACCAGAGTGGGAAGTGCCCAGGGGGCAGCCAAGGCTCCCCGCTGATTTAAGGGGGTGGAGCCCCTGGAGGCCCCACGGATACAGGGCTTTCCAACTCGACTCACGGGGCCGCAGTGTTTCGGGCTGGTCCTGCCCCATGACCAGCTCCAGCCGTGCCTGTTCCAAGCTTTTTTAATGTTTGTGGGGCCGAGGGAGCAGATGATTTATGGCTACCTCTCACCTCCCAGCACTTCCACTGTGGGATGGCAAAGGCGTTTGAAAAGGTCAGAGAAAACACAGACGAGTGAGAAAGGCTCTGGCGAGGCCATCCCTTAGCCCCGCTTGCCTGAGTCAGAAGGGTCAGGCCAAGCCTGTGGGAGCCTGGGTGAGGAGCCAGGCTGATGGGCTTTCTGCAACTTTCCAAAACATTGTATTATTAGAAATGAACTTTGGAAGACGGGGCCCAGCATCGAGGCTGCCGAGGCTGGCTTTGAGACTCCGGCGGTTCAGAGGGCGAGGTGATTTGGCCACTCTGGACCCGCGCTGGCACGCTCCCTGGCCTTTCCATCTTAGAGGAGTAATTCATCGGTGAGATGGAAATGACCTAAGGTAGCCGGAGAACACTGTCCTTAAACTCATAGAGAAAGCAGTTTCAAAGGAGAGGCTCCCCGTGGCCCTTGAACTGCCCGGGGCAGGAAGCTTTGCTAAGTTGTCCCCGTCCTGGGCTGGACCTCGGCGAAGAAGCCACAACTGGCCGAGGAGGGATGGCCTTCGTTCGTTCATTCTGCAGAGCTTCTTCATGGAGTCCCGTCAATGACTGTGCCAAGCAGAGTGCTGGGGAAGGGGCTGGGGGATCTCGAGGTCCCAATCCAAGGGCCGGCAGAGGTGGGTGCAGACTCTCATGGGACAAGGGGTGGGAAGGATCTTCCAGGGAGGTCAGCAGCAGTCACCCCAGAGGAGGGGTCCTTGTGTGTGAGAGGTTGACGGGCAGTGGTGGGGGAGGTGAGGATGGGCATGGCTTGCAGAAGTAGTTGGTGAAAGCCTAGAAGCAGGGTGTGGCGTGCTGGTACACAGGAGCAGTCTAGGGGTGTCCCTGAAACACAGGGTCTGTGGAGGGGAGCACTAAGGGAGGCAGATGCTGGGTTTGGGGGAGCACTGTAGCCACAATGAAGACTCCAGGCCCTGTCCTTAGGGCAACAGAAGAACCACTGAATTTTAAGGAGAGAAAATGGTACAACTGGTAGACCAGGAGCATCCCTTTCCTCAGAATTGCCCACTTCTCTGCTCCAGGCCCTGGGGCCGGGTCCCCTGCTGGGGGCTGCCGAGAAAGCCTTGGAGAAGGGCCACCCCTCATTGGCATGGAGGAGAGGCAGGAGCTGCAGGGACTGGAGGTCAGTGCAGCTGTCCCATTTCACGAGGAAGAGCGCGACCCGTGGCGTCCTTTGGGGTCTGGCTGAAGGCTGCAGCTCGGCTAACGTTTCTCTCAACTTCATATCAGGCCTCCAGGAACAGCCCCGCCCAGGTGGGACACAGAACCCCTGCACGCTCATTTCTCAAAATTCGTTGAAGATTTCCAGGACCCTTGAAAACTGCAGTGGGGCCGCCCCATACATGATCTAAACCTCCTGGCACCAAACTGTCCCGGGTGTGTTAATTAATAAATTACTCATCTGTGCTTTCCTCCCTCGCTGCCACCGTAAGCACTGCCTGCGAGTCTTGCTTTGGTCATGGTGATAAACCAGTCGGTTCACTCCATCTGCTTGCAGGTGTGACTTCACACGTTATTGTCCAGCCCCTACTGTCCTGGTGATGGTGTGGCTTTGTGCATGTCCAGGGCCATGAACGTGAGTCTGGGTTGCGGGCAGGCCAGGCCCAGGGGCCGTGAGCACCTGCTGTCCCCACTGCCGTGGCGCCGTCCGTGCCTTTTCCCACCATCCCCAGCTCCACTCATCGACCTGGCCTTGGAGCAGCTTCTGACCTTAATCCACCTCTGCAGTAAGATTTATTAATGACCGTGCTCGTGGCAGCTTTGTGCATCTTCCAACCTGAGCCTAAGGAGGTGGAAGCCCACCCAGCGAGGCTGGCAGTCCCACCCATCCATGACTCCCTGGGTGGGGGCGGATGGCCACTTGAACTAAGAGAACTTGGCCTGGGAGACTTGGTGAGTCAACGGCAGGACCAGGCAGAGAAGTCACGTTTCCCGACTCGGGCCGAGGGCCTCGCTGCCAGCACATGCTTCCTTCCGCTCACAGCAGCCAGCCCACGCCTCTGGAAAGGCACCTGGCGCCCCACACGGGCTGTCGTTGGTGCCCAAGCTCGGGGACAGGGGCGGCAGGCACTGAGCTTGGCAGAGCGGAGTTTGACCATCAGGGTCGGCAAAACACGGCCACCTCCGGCTCTGCGACTACACTGCAGAAAAAACCCTCCCCCACGCCAGGGTTTGTCCCGGGGGCGAGGCAGCGCCCACCACCTGTCTGCACCCAAGGGGGCACATCCAAGGGGGTGCTGACCAGGGCGAGCGCCTCTCGGGGTGCCCGGAGGGGACCCAGAGGCAGCCAGACTGGGAAGAAACAAGCTGTTCTTTCCCTAGCCTGTGTTGCCCCCCGCACTCTTGAAATTTTATATTGTTTTTAATTTTCAGCCTAACTTTAGTCCAAGAACTTGGTGAAGCTGAAGAAGACTCCTAAAACCTTTTTTTTTCTGGTAAACAAGTGCGTTTCTCTGGCCAGATGTTTCTTTTTCCCCAGTTCTACGGGGCTGTGCCATTGGGCTGTCCGGCCGAAGCTGAATAAATCTTTGTTTTATGGCTTCTTTGCTCCTTTACAACTCAGGGCCTCAGGAAGGAATCAAATCTTTTAATCCTTCTGGTCTTAGCCTTGAATGACCTCTCAAAGTCACCATGAAAACTAAAAAGTCTCAGAGATATTTTGTGGCTGAGCTGAGTCCCACTACCTAACATTAGCATGGTGTGTTCTGTCCAGAATGGAATAACCGGGCGTCGCGTGCCCCAACAAGACGCCACTAAGAAAGCAGGCTTTTCTTTTCTTTTTCTTTTTTTTTCTTTTTTTCTTCTTTTTTTTTTTTTTTTTTGCATGATTAGCCTCCTGTAGCCTCAGGACACCTCATTTAAAGTTTGTTCCCTGAGTTTCAGCACGTGAAAAATGGGTGCTCGGAACTGCCCATCGAGGTTGCACGGACTCGTCTCCTGAAGAAGTGTCTGGGAACTGGGGTGCCACAGCTGTCAGTCAAAGTGCGAGGCCGGGCGAGATGTTTTCATGTTCGGGGAGAGCAGGACTGTTGCAAATATTTTCAGTTCTAAAAGGACCCTGGCAGGAGGACAGCCTTACAAAAGCTGTTGAGAGCGGTACAGCTGCAGCCAGCCGCAGAGCACCCCAAGTGTTTTGGGGGGAGGTGGGTGGGGGATTGCTGGGCCTTTTTCTTGGACAGGTTTCCACGTCCTGGGAAGAGAAAAAGTTATTGCTCAATATTGAAAGTTGGGTTTCAGATTCCGGTGTCACGTCAGACAAGAGCTGACCTCTGCTGAGATGACGGATGGGGCTGAGCTGAGTTCTCCCCTCCTGCAGACCCCTCCCCACCTGCAGGGGGCTCCCCATGTGGCCCCAGAAGTGCCCCATGGGGGTGCAGGTACAACTAGTGCTCTGGGCGGTTTATGACTTTCAGCAAATCTTGCCAGTCTTTTGCTTCCTTCTCTCTGGGAATGTTCTGCATCTCTTTTCCTGGATCCCTTTCTCCACGAGCATGCGAGGTTGCCTCCCCAGTCATCCCATGCCCTCCTCACTCATTGCAGACCCCTCCTCTCCTCCGGCCTCTGCACGGTGGCTGTGCTGTACCAGCCCCTTCTCCTCATCACCGTCCCTTTCCATGTTGCTTTCCCCTGGCCTGTGCCGACAGCCCCCTCCCAGCCCCTTCTGCCTCCAACCTTTGCGCATGTGCTACCCAAGAACTTTCCCTCAACTCAACCCCGATCCTGCGGTCTCCTGCACAGAGATCCTTGGTGGCTCTGCCGCCTCCGGGATGGTCCGCTATCTTCTCTTGCTGACCCAGGCCCTTCTCGATGCAGATTTTGCTCACCTTTCTGGGCGTGGTCTCTGCTTCATTGCGCTGTGTTCTGGCATCTCTGCCCCCACGACGTGGACACTCCTCTCCATCCCCTCGACTGTGCAGAGGCCCCATTAGCTGCACCCACATGGAGGAAAGGGGGTGATGGCCCATTTAGTCCCCAAACAAAAAGAACTGCGGACTTGCAGGAGAGGCCTTTAATGCAGCTTGACTTGGGTTCCTGGGGCTGCTGTCACAAGGTGCGGCACAGTGATTGGTTTAAAGCAACAGAAATTCGTCGCCTTGCAGTTCTGGAGGCTGGAAGTTCAACATCAAGGCGTCACTGGGGCTCCGTCCATCTGAAACACAAGGGGAAGAAGGCTCCATTGCCTCTTTCCGGTGGCTGGGGTTTGCTGTGCGTCCTTGGCTGGAAGCGGCCACGTCTGCCTCCCTCCGTGTCTGCCATCATCTCT
The DNA here is from genome assembly GCA_004027775.1 of Bradypus variegatus. NCBI lineage: Eukaryota > Metazoa > Chordata > Mammalia > Pilosa > Bradypodidae > Bradypus > Bradypus variegatus. The sequence continues at coordinate 12,991 of PVKY010006135.1, forward strand.
CCCTCTTCTTCTGAGGGTCACACTGGATTAGGGCTCACCCAGGGGGACCTCATTTTAATTAGTCACTTCTTCCAAGACTCAATTTCCAAATAAGGTCCTAGTCACAGCACCCTGGGGGTGAAGACTTGAACATACATTTTGGGGAGATGCAGTTCAACCCACAGCACAGCTCTTTTGACTTTAGGGACCACATCACTTAATTTCCAGCTATGTGGCATGCAGAGCAGACCCCCTCCCCTCCCCTTTGACCTTGCCTATTTTCGAGCCCATCCTGCAGGGTGAGAAGGAAGGATGCAGGGAGGAAGTGGGGATCGGGCAGCATCCATGGAACAAACCTCAGAGAACTGGGCATTTGGAGTTTTCATTTCAGAAGCATGATAGTAGCGGGCAAACAGCCACCACTGCCTTGCAGCTCCTTCCATCGGGAAGTAAAATCTTTTTCCAGGCCCCCGGGAGCTGGCTGGCCTTGTGAGTTACTCTGGGCAATCAAACATGGCAGAACTAAAGTATCCTTAGAGCTGAGGCCTCCAGAGACCTCGCAGCTTCTCCCTCTGCTCCTTGTACCCCCTGGACTTTGAAGGTGCACAGGTTGCCCCCCTGGACTCTGAGTGGAACAGAGAGAGGCCCCCCCAGCGGGGCTCCCTCCCCACCCAACCTCCCAGCTGCCAAGCCCGAGAGAGAGCCCCCACTCTCCATCCAGCCACCGGCCACTGAGCACCCACTCGCACAGCCACAAATGATGTGTTCAGAGTTGTGTGAAGACAGTGGGCATTGTGTGAAGCCCTGACACGTCAGGGCGGCCTGTCGTGCGGCAAAGCTCACGCTGCAGACCCCGTCAGTCCTTCAGAGCCGAGCATCCGCTTGCTCTCTGTGAGCCGGCCTGCAGCTGTGATCTGGGTCATAAATAATCTGGTCTTTCTCTGAGCACCCCGGGCATCTTGCACATTTACTTCTAATTAAGATATAGATTTGGTTGTTTAATAATGGAATTTATTCTGCTTTTCATTTGAAAATTCAGAGGACGGGTTGTGTACTTTTTTGGGGGGTAGGGTGGGGAGTAAAATACACAAAATATAAATTTTATCACTTTAGCCCTTGGGGGTTAAGATACACATAACATAAAATTTCCCATTTTGACCATTTTAAAGTGTGCACCTCAGTGTTATTAAGTCCATTCACAACATCACGCACCCATCTCTGCTTTTGACTTCCAGAACATTTTGTTACCTAATCCCCTGCCCATTTAGCAGTCACAACCCATCTCCCTCCCCCAGCCCCTGGCAACCATCCATCTACTTTCTGACTCTGTGGGTTTGCCTGCTCTGGACACTTCACAGAAAGGGAATCAGACAGTCTGTATCTTTCTGTGTCGCTCTTCGTACCACTTAATGTCTTCAAGGCTTCTTCGTGTGTATCAGGGCTGCTTTCCTTCCATGGATGAAGGGGCCCTGCACTTTTATAGGCTGAGCAACTGTGGATCTTACCTGACTGTGTGTATAGAAATGACCTGGATGTGCCAGATACCTTTTTAAGTGTCTCACCTAGTTACCTTGTTAACGCCTCACAGCCCCCTGAAGACTTAGGCACTTGTTCCGGTTTGCCAATGCTGCCATTTTGCAAAACACTGGAAATGTTTTATAAAGGGGGTTTATTTGGTTACAAAATTATGATTTTAAGTCCATAAAGTGTCCAAGGTAAGGCATCAACAATCAGGTACCTTCACTGGAGAAAGGCTATTTGGCATTTGGGAACCTCTGTTAGCTGGGAAGGCACGTGGCTGGCTTCTGCTTGCTCCCAGGTTGTGTTTCAAAATGGCGTTCTCCAAAATGTCAGTGTCAGCTTTCAATGGCTGTCTTCAAAATGTTACTCTCAGCTGCTCTGAGTTCCTTCTGTTTGTCAGCTCTTTTATATGGCTCCAGTGATTTAATGAGACCTACCCTGATTGGGGGGGCAACACCTCCATGGAAATTATCCAATCAAAGGTCTTGCCCACAGTTGATTGAGTCACATCTCCATGGAAACACTCAATAGATAGGTTCCAACCTAATCAACACTAACATGTTGCCCCACAAAATTGCATCAAAGCACATGGCATTTGGGTAACATAATACATCCAAACCAGCACAGCCCTGCTCATCTGCATTTTATCAATGAGGGCTTTGAGCTGTGGAGAGGTTAACTATTTAGCTAGAGTTGCACAGATGGTAGTGATGGCCTGAAGGTCACCTGGGCTGACCTGTGGGGAGGAGAGTGGGCTCCAGTGGGTGACAGCCCACCTGCTCATCCTCACAGGCACATTTCTAACAGTCCATTAACTACATCCAGAAACACATCTAGATCATTTATTTTAATATCTTTATTGCATTTTCTGGTCATAAAAATTTTACGTGCATGAAAGGATTCAGACAAATCAAAAGTCAAAAAAAAAAAATAGAGGGCTATTGTTAAAAAGGAAAGAGGAAAAGAAGGTACTGAAGGTGGAATTGGAGCATGTGGGACATGGGGAAGGGTGCAGGGTAGAGTCTAGGGTAGTGTCACTGTGGGCTGGGGTGGGTGGGATCATCGTCCCGGAGAACTGCTGTGAGCATCCCTTGGTGGAAGAATAATGGCTTTAAAATGTGACCAGCCCATTAGGACCTAGAAGCATCAAAAGAATCCTTGTTATCAAGACAGCCAGGCAAGAGTTACCAGGTCAAAATGGGCATGTCTGATGGCCTGCATCAAAGGAAAGGAAAAGGATGGGGCAGCCGCTGGCTTCCAACCTCTGTAGGCCTGAGAAAGAGGAGCATCATGCCAAGTAGGAGCCACAGCTCTCTGGACCCCAGGCACCTGGCTGGGTGCTTTATTTATTTATTATTTTAATGCAATTTTATTGAGATATCTTCACATACCATAGAATCATCCAAATATTGTGCAATTGTTCATAGTATCATCATATACTTATGCATTCATCACCACAGTTTTTTTAACATTTTCATTACTCCAAGAGATAAAAATAAGAATAAAAATTGAAGTAAAAAAGATCACCCAAAACATCCCATCTCCCTGTTCCCTCTATTACTCATTTAATTTGTATCCCCATTTTTCTACCCATCTGTCCGTTTACTGTATAAAGGGGGTAGGAGCCACAAGGTTTTCACAATCTCATGGTCACACTGTATAAGCTGTATAGTTATATAATTGTCTTCAAGAATCAAGGCTACTGGGTTACAGTTCAACAGTTTCAGGTATTTCCTTCTAGCTCCTCATTACACTAAAAACTAAAAAGGGATATCTATATAATGCATAAGAATAACCTCCAGAGTGACTTCTCGACTCCATTTAAAATCTCTCAGCCACTGAAACTTTATTTCGTTTCATTTCTCTTCCCCCTTTTGGTCAAGCCTATGATGCCAGGTCCTGGCTCATACCTGGGAGTCATGTCCCA
>PVKY010006136.1:0-16381 GCA_004027775.1 Bradypus variegatus
TTAAAGGGTTGATTGCACTCAGTGTATCCACTTCTTCTGTTCCTATTTCCTCTTGAATCTATTCTGAGCTGGCTTTTGTCTCCCCCATTACACGGAACACTTTTTGTTAATGTCATCAATGATCTCTATGTTGCCAAACCCAATGGTCAATTTTCATTCCACATCTTACTTATCAGAAGCAGCTGCTCACTCCCTCCTTCTTGAGCCACTGCCTTCAATTGGCCTCCATGTTCTCCTCCCACCTCAAGTCTTATTTGTTGTTTCCCTCTCATCTCACAGACCTACACACACTGTAGTGCATAAAGGCTCAGTCCTTTGATTTCTTTTCTCTATCTCTACTACCTCCTTAAGTGATCTCAACCAATCTAAATGGCCATATGTTGGTGAAGGACCAAATTTCTATCTCCAGCCCTGACCTCTCCTGTATTCCAGATTCACATAATCAACTACTTAGCTCCCAGGTCCATTTAGATATCTAGTAAGAACTGAAAAATTAATGTGCTCAAAGACAAATTTCTAACTGCACCTCTCCTAAACCTTACTCTTCCCCATTCAGTTTTTGCTCAGGTCAAAAACTTTGGTGTCACCCATGACTCCTCTCTTTTTCTCTCTCTCTCATACCCACATCTGATCCATGAATGAATCAGCTTTACCTTCAAAATATAGACCAAATCACTGCCTTCACTACCAGTCTCAGTCATCATCATCCCTCACTTGGATTATTTCAGTAGCCTTCTCTCTGTTCTCCGTTCACTCACTGTGGTTTCTCTACAATCTGTTCTTCCCACAAAAGCCAGAGTGATCATGTCGCACAGAGCAGACCACATTGCACCTCTGTGCGGTCTTCCAGGAGCCCCGTCTCACTCAGCATAAAAGCCAAATTTTTGCAGTGGCCCATATGGTCTTAGGCTTTTGGACTGCTATTATTTCCCTGGTTGCCTCTCCTTCCCCTCTCCCTCAGCTCATCTTGTTCTGGCCCGCTTGCTGTTGCTCAAACAAAGCAGGCACCGTGCTAACGCTTTGCAGCCCTGCCTGGAAGGATAGGTTGCTGTAAACTGCAAACTCCTTCTTGCCTCAGTGCCTTAAACATGATGTTTCCTATTCCTAGAATGTCTTTCCCTTGATTGTTGCAGTCAGATTCCAACTACATCTCCCTATAAAAGAAAATCTTCTTTTGATCCCATATCTCCTCTGGCTACCACCCATCTTTCTGCTTCCTATTGCAGCAAAACTCCTTTAAAGAGTTGATTACTCAGTGTATCCACTTCTTCTGTTCCTATTTCCTCAATGGTTTCCAAACTTCTCATTCCTCAAACTTCAGTCAAATGGGTGATTTTTCTCTGAAAGCTCGAGTTAGGGTGGTTTGGATTCCCCTCCACTCTCTCTTCACCACACACAAGTGGCCCTTCTCTACTCCAGGGGGTATGATCCAGCCCCCAAAAGTCATCCTTACTTAGGCAAACTCACTTCTCCTGCTTCAAAGAAAGACTTATAATCACAGCCTATTATTACTAGTTTTGTTGCTGTCTTGTCCCAATATCCATCCCACCACCTCCCCAGCAGTTTCTCTCCTCTAAGTCCCAGTAGCATTTGGTACCCATCTTTACTAGCCAAACATAATTTTTGACTTGATGATATATCTTCTTCTACCCTAGGAGTTCCACACATTAGGAGTCCACAAGTTGGCTCTGTACCTCCAGTGATTTATACAGTTCTGGCACATAGTAAATGTTCAATAAATGTTTAAGGTAACAAAAATTCCAAAAGGATTTAAGCAGAGTTTTATATACAACAATAACTGTGAGCAATTACAATTTGATTTATAAAATGTCATTAAATTTACTATTCCATAATATACCTATCATCTTGCATGAGGTAAAAATCATTTATAGGGTGCAAATTAGAATTTTCCTAGACTGATTTCTGATAGGAGATGATAATTTTTTCATCTTCTAATAACTCTTATTAATCCAAATCCTTTAAAGAGAGAGCAGTATGTTTTGAAGAAAATGGAGATGTCCTTTTCAGGCAGTAATTGATTCAGTTTCAGTGGGGTACGAGCCCAGGGGCAAGCAGAATCCTGTGTTGAGGCCGTGGCAAGTCCCAGACAGCTCTCAGTGCAGCAGGTTTGCCTGAGCCCCCAAGAACTGGGGCATCCCTCCCGATCAGCCAACATCAGGGTGTACTGAAAAATGTGTTAGGGGTTTCCGGGCATCCCTAACTTCCCAGGCTTCAACCAGCTGAAGGTTTTTTAAAAATTGAGATGATCGCCCTCTAGTGGCAAATGTTTCTGGATTCTTAACTGCTGAACTGTTTCAAAATACTTTGCCTGAGCTAATTAGTTTGGGTCTCATCCAAAGTTTTGATGAATATTTTTGAAAAATATTCCCAGGGGAGTTTCTGCAATAACTTATTTTTTTTTGTACCTCATAGGCACTTTGGTACTGGTGAAGGACTGACCTCAGACTTTCAGAAGGGAGAGCCGCTCCTGGGGTTCATGGTGGGCCTCCCTATTTTCTAAACTGGGCCAAGGACAATGCAGTCTCGGTGCCTGAAAAGGACTGCATGAGAGGGTTGTTTTATGGGTCTCAGTGAAATGGATGTCCTTTCTCACGCTCAAAGCTAATCTCCATACCTGTGCTCTGGATCTCACGTCCTCCTGATTCTTCGGTATCTTTCCTTATCATATAGCTCTCTTTCGTTTTATCTTCAAACTCTTTACTTCCTCTTAAAATTCAGTTCAAATGTCAGTTTATTTCAAGAATAAGATATCCCCTCCCAAGCCCATACTAAACTTGATCAGATGCTCCTCCTACCCCTCAAATACTGAATGCACATTTCTATTGTAGTTTTTGTGACAATATCGAGCCTGCCAGTTACTTTTTGAGGGCAGGAACTGTAAGAGACTCTATTAGAGTTTCTGGAATATAGTAAGCGAAATTTCAATAAATGTGTGTGGAATATAATAATCATATTAGTTAACCTATAAATCACATCCAATTTTCTAGTCCAGTTCCCTCATTTTATAGATAATAAACTGAGGGTCAATGAAGTTAAATAACTTGTCTAAGACCTCACAATCAGTCAGGGAAAGATATAAAACTATGATTACAGACTCTTGACTGATGAGGGATCCCTGTTTCTCCCACTAGGGACAATCTATATACCAACAGCATTATGTACTTCCCTCTTTTGCAGAGAAAAGACACAAAACACACCATATAGTGTTTATAATGTATAGACTTTTCCTTAGCATCCATGGCTTTGATAACGTTTTTGCTAGAAAACTCAGAATCATGGGAAATGGACTGTAATAACCTGTAAATGTGGTAGCCTTGTCTAGTGGAAATAGTACTGGGATCTAAGAGCCAGGGTGAGTATCTATTCAATGAACATTTAAGGGAATTGTGTTAGTTGTTAAGAGGAATAAAAAGATAACCAGGATACTAACTGTGTCCTTAAGTAGTTGGCACTCTAGTAGGGGAGGTAAAGACATATCCACAAATAAATATAATGTAAGGGAGTTATGAATGTGAAAATGTAGAAGAATCACTGAAAGCTAGGGAACTCAGGAAAGGTTTCTGTGAAAATTTAAATTGTGTGAGAACATGAAGGATGAGTAAGATTTGGACAGACAGAAGTAGATAAAGACCTTTTAGGTGAAGGGAGTAAGTCTTTAAGACTTTAGTTTGAAGAGGAATTTCTAAAGAATATGAATAAAGAACCCTATATCTATATCTGTATCTGCATGTATCTACCTACCTAGTTATTTCAGGAATGGAAAATGGCAGAGTGAAGAGCTCATCAAATGCTTTCCTGAAAAAAGGAATCATAAAATAGACAAAATTATAAAATAAGCAAAAATAGCCACTTAGTGTTCTAGAGATTGATCAAAGACATACAATAAATTGAGAAGTACGTATTCAAGAGAAACTACTGAATCTCAGGTAAGAACAATGTGAGTCTGTGGTGTTTCAGCCTGGGGTTGCACCCAACCTCTTCCCAGCTCCATCAGCATGGCAGTTCTACCAGGGCAGGACAAGCTGGGAAAAACCATCAACTTTGCTGCTGTAGGGGGTTGATTTTATTTGGAGCACAACACAGAAAAACTCAACACTCCTCGACATTGTTAGACATGGTAGCAATCTCAGTAGCAAATGAACATGAGAAGTCAGTGCAGCTAGCCTGAGGTTTGGGTACTGGTTGGGTCAAGAAACAGATTGGCAGACTAGCCAGAAATTTAACAGGGAGATACGGGAAATGAGACAGCCACAGTGTATCTAGATAAACTACCACATATCTCTGGCAGCGTGGAAGGCTTCATGCGAGTGCAAGGCTGAGCACACATTCAGAAGAGACCAGACAGAGCCTTAAATACCCATGCATTCATGGCTGACATGAGGCCTTGTGTACAGGCAGAAAAGATACCAAAGGGCCCTTGGGCAGATGTGTAAACTGCCTGAATTTTGAATGTTTCTCAACCTACACACAGATTCTTTGGTAAATGGCACAGCCCTTGTTGGCTAAATGTATTTGAGCACAACTTGTGACAAATCATTGGATGACCACTAAGGTATATTGACACATGGGTGACTCCTAGGAAGGCAGGCTTAGAAATATAAATAAGATTCAAAAAAACAAAACTGAGCAAAGACATCAGTGGCTGCATAGGATGGAGGAGACAGTCTCCACAGAATGGTGCAGGCAAATCATTAAACCAGCAAACAAAAAATAGAATCATCATCAGCAACAGTCACTTCCCTGGTTGAGGGAGATCAGGTCAGAATTCAGACTTGCTACAATAATATATTACCAAAAATGTCCAGTTTTCAAAAAAAATTTACAGTATATGCAAATACCAGGAAACAGTGACCTATTCTCAAGAAAAAAGCATTCAACAAAAACTGTTTCTGAGGGGGTCCAGATGTTGGATGTAACAGACCAACATTTCAAAGCAGCTATTATAATAATGTTCAAAGAACCAAAAGAAACCATGTTTAAGAAATTAATTCAAAGTACAGAAATGACTCATAAAACACAGAATATCAATAGATAGAAATTATATTTTAAAAGGGCCAGATGGAAATTCTAGGTTGAAAAGAACAATAACTGAAGTGAAAAATTTACTAGAGGAGGCTCAACAGAAGATATGAGATGGCAGGAGAAAGAATCAGCAAACTCAAAGATAGAACAATAGAAATTATCCAATCTGAAGGACAGAAAGGAAAAATTGTGAAGAAAAGATAACTACCTCAGAAACCTTTGGAGCACATGAAGTGCTCCAACATAACACATAATGGGAGTCCCAGAAAGAGAGAAGAGCGAGGAGCAGAAAAAATATTTGAGGAAATAATGGCCTAAGACTTTCAAAATTTGAAGAAAAAACAGTAATCTTCACATTCAACAATCTCAACAAACTCCAAATAAAATAAACACAAAGAGACCCACACTATGATTCATTATGGTCAAATTGTTCAAAGACAAAGACAGAGACAAAATCTTGAAAGCAGTAAGAGAAAACTATTTACCACAAAGAGGACAACAAAAATACAATTACAGATGACTTCTCATCAATTGAATAAATCAAGGATTAAAAAATACATTGTTGGACTTATTTAAAGGTGCAAAATATATGACAATAATAGCAAAAAAAGGAGAGGAGAGTAAATGAGCCTATAACAAAGTAAATTTCTATCTATATTTTACTGGAATTAAGTTAGTAACACTATGGAATTAACTGTAATGATTAACCATATTTAATCTCACTGAGAAAATAACTGAAAAAATATAGTAAACAAACAAACAAATGAATTAAATGAAATGCTGGAAAATATCCATTTAACACAAAGGAAGCAGTAAAAGAGGAAGACAGAAGCAAATAATACATGAGATATATAGGAAACAAATAGAAACATGGCAGATGTAAATCCAGCCATATCAATAATGACCTTCAATGTGAAAGAATTAAACACTTCCAATAAAAGTCAGAGATGTCAGACTGAATAAAACATAAGATCCAACTATGTGTTTTCTTCAAGAGACATATTTTAGATTCAAAGACATGAAAAAAGTGAAAGGATAGAAAAAGATGTACTATGCAAACAGTAACCCCAAGAGAGCTGGAGGGATTATACTGATATGTGGCAAAACAGACTTTAATACAAAAATATTACTAGACAGTAAGAGTGATACTTCGTAATGATAAAAGGGTCAATTCATCAAGAAGATATGACAGTTTTAATGTATATGCACATAGCAAAAAATTCCCAAAACAGATGAAGCAAATACTGACAAAACTGAAAGAAAGGAGAAACAGACAGTTCAATGACAGTAGTTGGAGACTTCAATATCCTATTCTCAATAATTGATAGAATATCTAGAAAGACAATCAGCAAGGACATAGTTTTAAACAACACTACCACCACTTGACCTGTCATTTATGTTATACTCCCACCAAACCAGCAGAATATGCATTTTTTCCAAGTAAACATGGATCATTCTCTGGGAATTTAACAATTCAAAAGCATTACCTTTAAAAGCATTGAAATCATATAAAGTATGTTCTGCAACCATAATGGAATTAAATTAGGAATCAACAACAGAAAAACAAAGTGAGAAATTTGCCAAGTAATTTGGATTTTAAACAACACATTTCTCTAAAATAACCATGGGTCAAAGAAGAAGTCATAGCGTAAAGCTTTCTCCCTACAATTAGGAACAAGGCAAGAAAGACTTCTTTCACTACTTCTATTTAACATTGTACTGGAGGTTCTAGCTCATACAATACGGGTAAAAAAGCAAATAAAAAAAAGAGAAAGAAATGAAAGGCACCCAGATTGGAAAGGAAGAAGTAAAATTATCTTTATTTGCGGACAGTATTATCCTGTGTGGAGAAAACTGTAAGGAATCCACAAAACAAAATGAAACAAAACAAACATTAGAACTAATAAATGAGTTCAGCAAGGTCACAGGATACAAGACCAAGACATAAAAATCAATTGTATTTCTATATACTAGGAATGAACAATTTGTAAAGGAAATTAAGAAAACAATTCCACCCACAAAAGCATCAAAAATAATAAAATACTAAAAAGTAAATTTCACAAACAAGTGCAAGACTTGTCCACTGAAAATTAGAATAAATTATCTGGGAGAAATAAAATATCTGAATAAATGGAGAGATATTTCATGTTGATGGATTGTAAGACAATATTAAGATGGCAATTCTCCCCAAATTGACCTAAGGATTCAATATAATCCCTATAAAAATACATACAGATGCAATGGCGAGCGCCCTCCTCGGGCTGGTCTTCGGGCTGGGGCCCAGTATGGGCTTCTCCCAGCGCTTCCCGCTCAGCTTCGGCTTCCAACGCCTGAGGGGCCCCGACGAACATGCGCCGCCTGCCGCGGGGCCCGGGGAGCCGTCGGGGCTGTCGGGGTTGCAGACTCCGGTGCCCGGGGCGGCGGCCGGGGCCGGGCGTGTGCGGCCCAGCGCACTGGGGCTACGTGCTGGGCGGCCGGGTCGTACGAGAAGCGCCACAGCGGCGCCTGCCCGCCCCCGCTGCGCGCCCAGATGCGTGCCCTGGCGCGGGGCATGTTCGCCTTCGGCTCCAACTACATGGCGCACGCCTCCCCCCAGGACGAGCTCAGCCCCATCCACTGCCGCGGCCGGGGGCCGGACCGCGGGGACACTTCACATTTGAACACCAGTGATGTCCTAGGGAACTATTCATTGACTCTTGTTGATGCGTTGGATACACCCGCAATAATGGGAAATTCACCTGAGTTCCAGCAGTCAAGTTTGTGATAGCACAGTTTCATTTGACAAAGGTTCTACCGTCCAAGTTTTGAGGCCACAGTAAGAGTCCTGGGAAGCCTCCTTTCTGCCCACAGAATAATAACTGACTCCCAGCAGCCCTTTGGTGACATGACAATCAAGGATTATGATAATGAATTGTCGCACGTGACTGATGACCTGGCCGTGCGACTCCTCCCCGCCTTTGTAAACACCAAGACAGGCATCCCCTATCCTCGGGTCAATCTAAAGACAGGCGTCCCTCCTGACACCAATAATGAGAAGCGCACGGCAGGCGCTGGTTCCCTTCTGGTGGAGTTTGGGATTCTGAGCCGACTGCTGGGGGACTCCACATTTGAGTGGGTGGCCAGACGAGCAGTGAAAGCCCTCTGGAACCTCCGGAGCAATGACACCGGATTATTAGGCAATATCGTGAACATTCAGATGGGCCATTGGGTTGGAAAGCAGAGTGGCTTGAGTGCTGGCCTGGACTTCTATGAGTACCTCTTAGATTCTCTTTGGAGAAAAAGAAGACCTAGAAATGTTTAATGCTGCATATTGGAGTATTCAGAACTACTTTAGAAGAGGTCGGGAGGCCTGTAACAAGGGAGAAGGAGACCCCCCAGAATGTCAATGTGAACATGTTCAGTGGACAGCTGGTGAACACCTGGATTGACTCTCTGCAGGCCTTCTTCCCTGCACTGCAGGTTCTAATAGAAGATGTGGAAGATGCTGTCTGACTCCACATTTTTTACTATGCCATCTGGAAACAATATGGGGCCCTGCCTGAGAGGTATAACTGGCAGCTGCAGGCCCCTGATGTTCTCTTCTACCCACTGAGACCAGAGTTGGTGGAATCTACATATCTCCTCTACTAGGCAACCAAGAATCCCTTTTACCTCCATGTGGGAATGGATATTCTGCAGAGTCTGGAAAAGTACACAAAAGTCAAATGTGGGTATGCAACGCTGCATCTTGTCATAGACAAATCCAAAGAGGACCGGATGGAGAGCTTCTTTCTCAATGAGACCTGTAAATACTTGTATCTGCTATTTGATGAAGAGAATCCAGTACACAAATCTGGAACCAGATACATGTTTACAACTGAGGGACACATTGTATCTGTGGACAAACACCTACGGGAATCACCCTGGAAGTAATTCTTTTTGGAAGAAGGAGAGCCTGAGGAAGAGGGAAAATCTGTACCCAGGCCTAAATCTCATGAATTAAAGGTCATCAACTCCAGCTCCAATTGCAATCGTGTTCCTGATGAGAGGAGATATTCCTTGCCCTTAAAGAGCATCTACATGTGACACACTGACCAGATGGTTGGCTTGATTTGATCTCCTGTCCTCCATGTGGACTCATGTTCAACCAGACACCAACAACTGAACCAAACCCAGCCGATATCCAGTCTGAAGTGGCAGGAAGAGGACAGAAGACTGGCCGTCCATGATGGTGTAGGAATTTCTGTCCAGCTGCTCACCCACATGCTATTAACTCTTGCATATTTTAGTTTTTCTTTTCTATTCAATAAAATGCCTTTATTTTTCTTAAGGATATAATCCAAAATAAGAAGATACATGGGAATTGGATTCTTAAGAAATGCTGATGTCATGAAGCACAGTTGGTGGGACATGTTGGGATTGATCTTCAAAGGTTAACACTTCAGACCCCAGGTCTCCTCTCTTTGCTGGCACTTGTCATAGCCACAGTATTGCTACCTCTTGGTTAGGGGACTGCAAATGAAATTTTTCTGAAAAAGGACCTGAGATTTACCTGACATCTTTTTTTTTTGCATTTTGAAAATGTTATCCTTTCTCTCTTTTTTTATTGGATAATTGGGCTGTCCCCCAGATATCCAAACACAATTTTAGGTCACATGAGGAAAAAAATCCAGTTATTCGTTTGCTTCCCAAGTGATCTTCACAGTGTTTCAAGTTAGTTGTTTAAAACAATGGCCTTATCAGAATTCTAACAGGCAGTCTCCTACGTTATGACATCGTGCTATCAAGAAGTTAACAGGTACTTCATTTTGATGGTATTTTGTGTTTATTTTGAACATCAGCTTACCTGAGGAACTTCTGTAGTTCCACAACCAGGTGCCTTCTAGGGAGAGAAAAATACCTACGAATGTCTGAGCTTCTATCTGTCTCATATTTACTAACCAAGGATTCTCAATGCTGACCGTGTTTGGGTTAGAATTTTGTTTGTTTTTGTTTCATATGTCTAACGCCAATTAGTTAACTCAGGGAGAACAAAATGATCGGTGACTTTCTGGTGTCCCTTGAACAGTTTCCTATATAATGCCAGCTTTAGATTAGTGCCTTACGCTAGTTTTCGTTTGGGTCCCTGGATGTGAAAGCTGCTGCTATGGTTTAGATAGGCTTGTTTTTGTTACCACATGGGGGGCCACATTGAAATGGGGTGGGATGGGGTATTAGTGAGGAAGATTGCTGGAAACCACTTGGCCAGTCCTTACCTTTCAACCTGATATTTTTAAGCAAGCACAAACAAGAAGGAAGTTGTGCTAAAATGCCTTCTTTTGTTATTCTTTCCTGAGTCAGAACAGAAGTTTCTCTTTGAACTTAGGCTGAGTGCTCATACAAAGCAGAGCTGGGTTTGAAAGCCCCTGTCTGGCTTCTGTGGGATATCAGAGGTTGAAATGCATTCCAGTAGAAAGGGAGAGGATATCTCCAACCTCTAATCTCAATTTCTCACCTGTCATTGTTGCCACCTCAAATGATTTTATTTTATTTGCCTCAAAGCTAGAAGTAAGTGCTAAGCCATTGCATTTTTCAATCGAAAGGGAGACATTTTTATTCCTTCTTGAAAATTAAGTGTTTAAATGTTACGGGTTTTAAAGGTAGATAAGTTATTCAGTTCTCGGAGATTTTTAAAAAGGGGATTTTCAGTAAGATACATGCCATTGCTAATTCTTAAATATTTACTATGCAAATTGTCTTGAAGCAAAAAAACAAATTCTTCCACTTTACCTTTTTGTTCATTTCAAAAGCATTATTCTTTTTATCAACAGCTTCTCAGCTACTGAATAGAAAATTTTCTTTGTAAATACTATAATTTTAATGTTTTCATTGAATCCACTACACCAAATTGTTCCATTTTACACACACACACACCTGTATTTTTTCTCCAGGAAGACTGAGGTGGGACTGCTGATGACACATTTGGGAGAATGGGGCACGTCAGGGACAGAAGCAAGTCTTGTGTGCATCTGTTTTCTCTTTTGACGCTCTCCTTATTGACCTCTCATGCTCTCGTGGTGACAGTGATGTGTAACGATGCCTGCATTCCTGTTCATCCAGGCCCTTTACCTGCCCCTTCGAGCACGCGCTGGCATTTCTTCCTCCCTGCCCCTGGCATGGGGATCTGAGCCTGGCAGCACCATCGTGCTTCAAGTGCTGCAAATGCAGCTCAGGGGCACTGGGCTGACATGAAATACATTTTGAATTAAGGCCTGGATCATGTTGACTTCCCAGCACAGGACTTGTATGAATTGGTGGGGCTGAGCGCTGCGTGAGTTACTGCATATAAATCTTGGCTGTCGAGCTTCCAGAATACCTGCTTTAAAGTTTGATGCTACCTGGTCAGTAGTTTGTGTGACTAGATGCCAGAATGCTGTCTAGTGCCAGTCAGAAGAAGATCTTTGAGCCAAGTTCGAAGTTTACTTGTTTCCTTTTTGAAAATCAGAATGTCAACTGCCATGCTATATCCTGCAGGGCTTTTGCTGTTCCTTCTATTTTGTGTTGTAGAATGTTGGGGAGGGCTGAGGAGGACATGACAGCAGTCCGCTTGCTCAGTGATTTGCCCCAGGAACACCCTGCTTCTCTGGAGTAGCTGTGAGCCTGACCCACCCTGTATTAGTGAGTGTCTAGCATCAGCTTTGGGCAATGTGATGAAAATGGCTTTGCCAAACCATTGTAGAAAACTGCCTTATCCTTAGGCTTGATGGAGTATAATTCTCCCACTACTGAGTTCTGAACACTTACAGGGCAGTTTTAGCGAGGAACTCCATTCTCCTGTAAGAGTCGGTGCCTCAGGAAGTGCCTGCTGGCTCTCTGGGTGTGCTGGCCTCTGAGAACACAGCTTCCATTTCCACTGCTTTCCCCTGGTTGGCCCCAGCTCTTCTGCCAAGATTTGCTCTGCTCAGCAGAGGGCCCAGGTTCTGATGATGCATTGTTCTGGATGGAGGAGCATGCATAGGTCACTTCAACAGTTTTCCATATAGTTGAAGAAAAATGTATCAGGGCCCGTGTCTGTGCAGATGAATATGAGGAGAGAGCGGATCGTTCCCAGGTGTGGCAGTGCAGCTGTGCAATCTGGACTGAGGGCCTCAACCTGATTTCCCCCTTGCCTCCACCAAAGAAAAACATCTCTGTAGCTATTTTCTGAGCTCGGTTTACTGAATGCTTACAAACTAACTCTTCGCTTTGGATTTTGTAGACTCAACATCAGACATTCCTTCTTTGTGGAGGGCTCTGGAGGTCCTTTTCTTTTGATTTTTTTCAAATTTTGTAAAAGGTAGGGCTGAATGATTGCACTCGCCACAGAGTGGCAGAGCAGGGACTTAAATCTTGTTCTTTCCTTTTCCCTGCCCAGACATCCAGCTCCCACTCTGCCTCTTCCCTGCAGGGCAGGGACCTTTGCAAGAGTGAAAAGGTGGCACAGGCTGGGGTGAACGTCCCCAGGTTTTGCAGGGCTCAGGGTTATATTTCCATTTGAATTTGAATTTGGATGTGATTTTGGTGAAAATGTCCAGCACCTGAGGAACTTCTTGATATATTACCCCTTGTATTAGTTAGGGTTCTCTAGGAAAACAGAATCAATGAGAGGGGTCTATCAGATTTGTAAAAGTGACTCACGCAACTGTGGGTATGCACGAGTCCAAATTCTGTAGAGCAGTCAGCAAACTGTCAACTCCAAGGAAGATGTCCGATGAACTCCTCAGGAAACGAACCTGCAACTTTGATGAACTCCTCAGGAAATGAACTGGTATCTTCGACGAATGTGTTCGATGAACTTCTCAGGAAACAAACTGGCAACTTCAATCAACTCTTCAGGAAATGCTTCACTGGGCAGCTGAAGAAGAAGTGAAGGTCCTCTATCCTTCTTGCTTATAAGTCTTCAACTAATTAATTGGATTAAATCCAGCCAATTGCATTCTCTCATTGTGGAAGGCACACCCTTTGGTGAGTCATCAGTCACAGCTGCAGTCAGTTGACTGATGATTTAATAAACCAGCCTGTTGGTTTATTAACCAGCCTCAAACATCCTCACAGTAATTGTTAGGCCAGTGTTTGCTTGACCAGACAGCTGGGTACTATCACCTGGCCAAGCTGACACATGAACCTAACCATCACACCCCTTATCCCTCTTTTGGAGAGGCAGAGGAATAATATTTTTTAAAGGTATTTTGTTTTCATTTTAAATAGCAAAACACAAGCTGCATTTTTATGTATTATGCACAGGAAAGGCAAATCTTTTTACGAAAACATCTAGAGTTGTGAACTCTGGGAAAATCAGTTGAAATATGTAAATGCTTCTTTCTTTAATGTGCAACATGCTTTGCAACTATAGATGATATTTTATGTTTAACCTGTAAATAAGAAATGTATTTAAATTAAAGGGGAGCTTTATGTAAAAGGACCAAATGTTCTTTTATAAATGTACTAAAGAATATCTTGCTCTTTGAAATTATCAGGATTTTTATGAGTAATTTTTATTAAAAGATTGATTTTGTTAAAAAAATACATACAGACTTTTTTTAATCCAGAAATTGATAAAGTGATTCAAAATTTAAATTAAAATGCAAAGAACCCACAATACTTAACAGTTTTGTAGAAGAAAAACAAAGCGGAAGACATACACTTCCTAATTTCGAAAGTTACTCTAAAGCAGGGTTTCTCATCTCGACACTATTGACATTTGGACCAGATAATTCTTTCTTGGGGGGCTGTCCTGTGTATTTTAAGATATTTTGTATCCCTATCCACTAGATACCAGTAGCACCACCCCAGTCTGATAATCAAAAGTCTTTAGATATTGCCAAATGTCTGGGGCAGGTGGGGGAAGGGCAAAATCACTAGCGCTTGGTTGAGAACCACTGCTCTAAAGCTACAGTAGTCTACATAGTGTGGTATTGGCAGAAGGAAAACCATATAGATCAATGAAACAAAAATTAAGGGTCCAGAAATAAATCTTACATTTGTAGTCAACTGATATTAGAAAAAAGAGCCAAGGGAATTGAAAAAGGAAAGGATAGACTTTTCAAAAGATAGTACTGAGATAATTGGATATCCACCTGCAAAAATGACTTTAGACCCAAGAAATTAACTCAGAATGGAATACAGATCTAAATGTAAGAGCTGAAACTATAAAACTTTTAGAAAAAAACATAGGTCTAAAATCTTTGTGATGTTGGTTAGGGTAAAAAGCACAATCCATAAAGAGAACTGATAAACAGTACTTCATCAAAATTAAAATCTTTTGCACTTCAAAAAACACAATTAAAAAATAAAAACACAAGCCATATTCTTAGAGGAAAAAATCCAGATTACATAAAGAACTCTTACAACTTAATAACATAAACAATGAAATTTTTAAAATGGAAAAATATTTGAATAGACATTTTCCCAAAGACATGAATGTTTAATGAGCACAGATGCTCAACATCATTAGTAATTAGGGAAGTGCAAATTAAAGTTGCAATGAGATGCAACTTCACACCCATCAGAATGCTTATAATTAGAGAAACAGGTAATAAGTTTTGGTGAGAATATGGGAAAACTGGTACCCTCATCCACTGCTGGTGAGAATGTAAAATAGCACACTTTGGAAAACAGTATAGCAGTCCTTTAAAAAGCTATTCACAAATTTACCATAGGACCCAACAATTCCACTCCTAGGTAAATATCCAAGAGAAATGAAACATATGTCCATGCAAAGACTTGTATTTTCAACAATAAAAAGAATGGACGTTTGATATCTGCTATGGCGTGAATGAACCTTGAAAACATTATGCTAAGGGAAAGAAGTCAGATGAAGAGATCACATGTGTATGATTCCATTTACAGTATATGAAATACCCAGAAAAGACAAATATATAGACAGAAAGCAGATGAGAGGCTGGGATGGGAATGAAGATCCCTAATGGGATGAGGGATCGTTTTGGAGTGATGGAAAGTTTTAAAAATTGGATTGTGGGATGGTTGTACAACTCTATAAACTTACTAAAAATCATTGAACTGTACACTTAGAATGAGAAAATTTTATGTAAATCATACCTCAAGAAAGTTAATTTTTTAAAAAGTTAAACAAGCAACTAGTAAAGAGTTATCTTATGTCCTTACCACAAAAAAATAACCAGTTAATTTTTATTGTACATTTTCACTGTGTATGTTTTTAACAAAAAGTTACTTCCATTACACTATGAAATACATACATGAATATATTTGCATATCATTCAACTTTTTAAATAACAAAACTAGACCAGTCTCATTTCATAAAACTACTGGAAGGTGATTTTAAAGATCATTTAATCCCTCTATTTGACTCCTTTTAAGTTTTAGTTTCCTTGTGTATCAAATGAGGAGGTAAAACATGATTTTCTTAGCCCTTCCTTTATTGGCCTGTTCTAATTGCCCTTCCTCTCTTTCTTAAAATTTTTTCAATTTCTTTAGAAATGATTACTCCTAATCTGCTGCTAATAAAAATAATTAAAAACAACAAAAGTTATGAGCTTATTTGGAACCAGATACATGGATTTTTCTTATATAATTCTTCTAAGAATCTTGTATTATCCTCATTTTACAGACAAGAAGATTGAGACTTAGTGGGGTTAAAAATTTGTCTAAGGTCCACCAAATAATGTGTAGGCTTACTCATGACCTGACCCCACTCTTTTTTTGGGGGAGGGGGTGTTGTGATTTTATTTTTTTCCTTAGAGAAGTTGTAGGTTTACAGAAAAGTCATGCATAAAGTACAGAGATTACCTGTACCACCCTATCAACTCCTTACATTTGTGTGGTACATGTGTTAGAACTGATGAAAGAACATTTTTATAATTGTACTATTAACTATAGTCCTTGGTTTAGGTGAACCCATACTCTTAACCTGAATGCTATTTACATGTTGACAGTTCCTTTGCAACCCAATGAAACAATGACAGAAATTTTAGTTATTTGGCAGACTGTGAGATACCCAGATTTTATCAAATTATAACCACTCAGAGCTCCTTATTCTTTTACCTTTACCTGGTCCTAGTTTAGTTACTTCTGAAAATAGAGCCCACAATTAATTCCAACTCATCCACAATATAATTGCATAGTCTAAAATTTTGATCAAGTTGAAATCCATGTGCTAGGAAGAATTAATGACCTCCTCATGGATGCAAAATTGACTATTTCAGATAGTTTTACCACTTCCTTATTTGATGCTCCATGGGTATAGAGTTTCAATATCTGGTACTTTTATGATTTTAACAACATAATTAAACAACTATCTTTAGTTCAGTTATCATTCCTCAAGTTCCTTAGGCCCATATTTGCCCAATAATCACTTATAAGC